>JAVVLW010003068.1:0-25000 GCA_034401795.1 Chaetoderma sp. LZ-2023a | reverse complement strand
TTTGGTTGAAAGTTGTTGCAGCAACAATTTTCTGTCAAATCATTTTCAAAATGTTAGCTAGTATTTTCTGATGATTATTTCGCAAATAATTTGAAGGAAAGTTGTTGCTGCTATCGCCAGCAACAATTATCAGTCAACTTGTTATAAAAATATCTAGCCTAGCATGCTTCACATCTGCCATAGAAAATACACCATTAGAATCAAACTACTATAGTCCTATGCTTACGCTTACTATGCGCTGTGCAGGTATATCCGCTCACGAACAGTACAATGACTAGCATTAGGCGTATGGGAATGGTTTTATATCGAGCATTGGACAGAAGCGAGAACAATAGAATGCCAAATAATGGGGCCTGCAAATATCAAAGTAAAATGGCGGCTCAGAAGACGATTGTCACTGAATTTTTCTAAATATTTTCTAAACTTAATGCTTCAGGATAACTTTAACTTATATGCCAATGTACTCAGTCAGGCTTCTTTTAGATCGGTATGTAGGACTCAGGTTTGTGCGGCGGCATCCTCTCTAGATGTTGGCACCACGAGTACAGCAAATTACAAGGGTTTCTTGGGCACGGTGGGTGGGGGGAGGGTGGCATTCGCAGAACATGGGCAAACATAAAACACCTTCACTTACAGCATTTGGCACTATGTTGTAAATAGTGTGTTAGAGATTAATTGTACTATCCGACCAGCGATGATGGGTACGAAGGTGTCTTGGGTGGCGGACATCAAGCGTACCTAGAACCTACTTCAGAGCTGCCCAAATGTTGCAGTTGTGCAGCATCAGTGATACAAAGCTTATGTCATACAAGCGTAGCTTGTCTGCTCTTCCTACATTCCTCTCCGCCAGGCAGTGGGATGCATTTGTCACTGACCTCCTCTGTCACTGACAGGTGTGCATGAGCAACCTCAGTTTTGGCTTCATGAATAGATTCATGTTCTTGTGTTGTCTGTAGTTATAGGGAAATGGTTATCGAGCGGCTTCTTAGCTCAGCTAGGTGAGCTTATACAATCACATATTGTCTGTCTGTCTGTTGCCTGTTGTCTGCCAACAACAATTGTGGCACATTTCGCCATTTGTTGATAGATTAAAACCAAATTTGGCAGATATGTTCCTTTCACCAATATCTATTTGCCCTATGAATATGAAGTCGCCATGCCCACAAATAGCAGTGTTATGGCCCTTGTTATATTTTCAAAGTATTGAAGCCTATGGGGGAAATATGTGTGTAGCCCGTTTCATCATTTATCGATGATTTAAAACCAAATATGCTCATTCAGGGAATATCTATTTGGGCTATGAAGATGAAGTAGCCACGCCCACAAATAGCAGAAGTATAGCCTTTGATATATTTTCAATGCACCGAAGCCTATTGTGAAAATACTTTTGTGTTACATTTCATCATTTATAAATGGAATAAAACTAAATTAGGCAGATATGTTCCTTTATGCAACATTTATCTGAGTTTTGAATATGAAATGGCCACGCTTTTAAACAAGTGCCATAACTCTGGTTCATTAAGTCATTTTTAAGTATTGAACATAGGGAAAATACATGTGCTTCATCAATTGTTGATGGATTAAAACCAAAATTTAGCAGATATGTTTCTTCAGTCAAATATCTATTTGAACTATGAAGCTAAAGTCTGCACCTTTAAACAAGGGTCATAACTCTGGTTCATTAAGATAAAGAATGGTTAAAGTACTTTTGTTTCGTCAATTATTCATGGATTAAAACAGAATTTAGCAGATATGTTCCTTCAGGCAATAGATTCTATTAACTCTATGAACATAAACAGGCCACAACTTGAAATAATGGCCATAACTCTGGATCTTTTAGTTGTCTTTTAATTATTAAACCCTTAATTGGGAACATAATCTTTGTCGCATTTTGTAAATTGTTAACAAGATTTGGTAGAAATTTTCCTTTAATTCACTTCAGTCATTTGACAATTGGTGTCGCTGATTGCTGCCCCATTGATCAGTGGTACTTTTCCCGTTGGTCAGTCATGCCAATGTTCTTGCATTTCCTCATCCAAATTTTTTACTGTAATGTACTGCATCGTCGCCTCTGGTCAAATGTCATTGCTTTGACATTTGAACCTTTGGTTAATAGTGTGAGTGAATGTTGCCCCATTGATGAATGGTACTTTCCCCAGTGGCCAATATTGTCAATGACACCAATATTCTTGCATTTTCTCATCCAATTCCATTGGTAAATGTCATCTGCTGGGTAAATAATGTCATTGATCAATGGTGCTTGTTGTGCATTAACTGCAGTAAACATTTTTAGCTCACCTGGCCTGAAGGGCCAAGTGAGCTTATGCCGTGGCGACCGTTCATTATCCGTCAACTTTTGCTTTAAAACACTACTCCTCATTAACCGCTTGGCCGATTTCAACCAAATTTGGCTAGAAGTACCTTATGGTCGTTGGCTCCAGAACTTCCATTCGGCATTCTGATTCTTCAATTTTTTTGGGTCAAAATTTTAGATTCTATTATAAATTTACCAGAAATTGTCAAAATGCTTCTTACCATTTTAACCGATTTCAACCAAATTTGGCTGAAACAACCCAATGGTCATAGGTTCCAGAACTTCCATTCAGAATTTTGATTCATCAGTTTTTTGTGTGAAAAAGTTAGATTTTATAAAAAAAAATGTACGATACCAGAAATTGTCAAATTGCTTCTTCTCCTTACCATTCTGAGTGATGTCAACCAAATTTGGATGAACGGACCCAATTGCCATAGGGTCCAGAACTTTCATTCAGAATTTTGAATCATCAATCTTTTGGGTGAAAATCTGGGATTTTATGACAAATGTACTGGAAATTGTCAAATTGCTTCGTCTCCTTACCATCTTGACCGGATTTAACCAAATTAGACTGAAATGATCCTATGGCCATAGGCTCTAGAGCATCCATTCAGAACTTTGATTCATAAGTTTTTTGCATGAAAATCTGAGATTTTATGAAAAATGTACCGGAAATTGTCAAATTGCTACCCCTCTAGCTGCTTGACATATTTAAAAAAAATTTCACTAAAGGATTCTATGGACTGGTAGGCTCTAGATATTCTATTCGGAATTTTGATTGATCAATTTTTTGGGTGGAAATCTTAGATTTTACGAACAATTTACCAGAAATTGTCAAAACACTGCTCCTTAGTTGCTTGACATATTTCAAACAAATTTGGCTAAAGTGCCCCTATCAAGGTAGACTAGAATTTCTATTCAGAATTTTGATTGGTAAATTTTTTGGGTGGCCATCTTGGATTTTCCGAAAATTATCCATCATATCTATTTAAATGCAAATGGTTAAAATGCTAATGGCCCTTGGGCCTCTTGTTACAGTTCCTCAGCTCCATGGGAAATATGGCCCTGTGCCATTTATTTCCTCATCTATCAAATCTACATTGTCTGCATACTCCATCTCTAGTTGGAGGCCCAGTATATATTTTGGTGGGTTTGGTCTTGTGGCGTGTTCTCGCACAGATGGAAGGGCTGTGGCAAGGTAGATTGTAAACAATGCTGGAGAGAGGCCATCTCCCTGTGGAGAACCAATGCAGCAGACTCCTCATTTTACTTGCACTTTAACCTTCTTATTTGCCAATAGCAGTTTGACTAGTGGCAGCTCATCATCATGATGGGTCAGTAATGTCATCAACTATGGACAAGTCAGTGATAGAGAATAGCACCATTTTCTACAGCTCCAACCCGTGTATCGCACTAAAGGTTGCCAGCAATTCGTCATGTCACACAACAGCTTCGCCATCAATCCACGACCACTGACAAACCTCGGCATCTCTATCAAGAATGCAAAGAAGCTCAGCCGTGAATGGCTGGAACCAACATCTAAGCTTTGCCGTGTGCTGTGCAATAGCCGAAAGTGCAGCTGGAGCTGACCTTTTCCACTCATATTTTGCCCCTCCGGAAGTTGTGTTCCTTGACATCTGTCTCAATTGTGACGTGTACTATACTGTAAGCCGAATTCTCCATGACCTCAGTGTAAGTGTGCACACATAGAATGGCATCGACTTACAGATCAACAGCTACATCGTCTCAACAGCCAGTTGACACCATAGAGAATTCAATACTCACTTCCATTACAGATTCTATGGTGGACATAAAGTGGTCTAGGCATTATACTCAGCGACCCGAGTAAAGACTACTCTGGCTTACCCTATCAAACACCAAAAGAAATCGGCTAGTGAAAGACTGCACATTTTTCATTTGGACCAGGAGCCCTGTTACAGAATATGCATATAACCAGGATCGAGCATGGCCAGCCAGACACATGGAAGTACTTCATCTAACACCCAAAATTCACGTTGCCATCTACTCCTAGCAGCGGAACCTGCACCCACCCACCATCAGTTGTCAGGCCTCTATCCAGAGGAGGAGATGTTACTGGCAGCCGATTCCATGTCTATGCCTGAGCTGGTTCTGATACTGGAGCCCATACCATCCCAGAGACCTCCATGATTAGTATGGCTTTCGTAATCATGCCCAGAATTTGTGGAATCCACCCCCAAATTAAACTGTATTGTATGGCTAGTCGGTTTTCTGAAATTGTGTTTAATGGTTCCTGTCAGTGCCATGCAAACCCATGTACCTGTTTCATCGACGGCATCAACATGGATCATCGGTGAACAAGATGAAAACGGTTGTCCTCTTCTGGACTAGTCTTCATTTTGTTCAGATGCTGAGTTGTTGCAAGTTCTGCAAGTGCTGGCTCTACTGATTATGGTTGGCTCCTAATCAGGGATCTCAGCGATGGAGCTGATGTCGGCGCATCCGGCGAGTGCTTTGTCCAATGGATCTTCAATGGTCCTGGCTAGAACGGGAAATAGCTGTTGATTAACTGCATCGTCTGGTAATATGGACTTTAGGATTTGCCGAAGAATTAAATCTTAAATTTGGGGAATAGAGCCTACAGAATAAGGACAACATGCAAGATAGCTTTTTCATTCTAGCGCATAAGAGAGAGAATTGTCAACAGACTCCCGATTGTGTTAATATAACCAGGGTTAACGCCCATTAGCAGTGGAGTGTTCAGACTTCAACTCAAACTTATTGGACATAATAAGAGAGACTATTTGCAATGCTAATCTAGATCAATAGGAAGACAAGAGAATATGTATTGTCAAAGCATACAATGCGCTCTCATTTTCTCACCCAGATAGCTTAAATAAAATATCTGATTCTGAAATATAAACTTAAGGATGCCAGATATTATTCATGAAATATTTACTTCAAAAGTGGGTTTGATCTAGCAAAATGCATTCTGTACTGTGATATTGAGATATTGCTCATTTGTGGGCCACTAGATAATAATAAATAATCTGTATGGCATGGACATGTGTGGTAGTGGTTTATTATACACAGTACTTGCCGTTACAAATTTGCTCAAAACCTATTCTTGTATAACAGCAGGCAGTCTTTTGTTACAGGTTTATAGACACATTTTTACCGTGCACAAAGGAAATCCCAAGTTATGTCATAACAAAAACAAACGTGGCAGACTGACATGCATTTAGTGCCAGGCTCCAGTCAAGTATGTCCAACGAGTCCCCGTTCTAGACACGGCTATTCTTCAACCATGGCAGCTCTTCCCCTGGAGGTAGCGATGATTGATATGCTGGAAATAGTGGCATATAAGTTGGTCCAGCCAGATAAAATACTGCCTAATACTGCCAAAGGCATTCGTAGCAGGGTCTGTATTCTGGAACAATCTTATCATCAATATATTCGGATTCCTCGTCTGTTGATGAAGGAACGAGATGCTGTGAATAGGCCCTTAGTGGTTAAGTCAAATGGTCATTTTCATCCCTTGGCATCTTTAGCCATTACGCAAGTCTTCAACGAGCATTTGCTTATTGAGGATGTGACCACCGCGGTTGTATGGATATACAAAACATCAGGGGATTACTGAACTGCACAGTAGAACAAGAGGTGTCATGCAGCTCCCGGAATTGTTCGGGTTGTCATGCTCCTTTCTTAGGATTACCTGGCCAGGGTGCTCGCAAGATCATTGCCTGAGCCGCGGAGAATGGTTCTCGATTGTGTAGAACCAGGACAAGAGCTTAGGTCTGCTTTATTTCAAGCATCTATGATTGGCCCTGGTTTGTTTGGTGGCTCTGCACGTCAAGCTCCAATGCCACTTCAATGTTTGCAGAGCAAGAAGTTGTTGGCAAGTCATAGAAGACGATGAAAAGAGTGCCTCTGCAGCCCCACCCACAAAGGCAACAGGAGCCATCGAATCACCGCCAACAGTCGCCCATCCATCGAGCTAGTTATGATTCCCATGTGGGATCTGGTTCGGACAGCGGTTCTGGCCATTCATCATCATTCAGAGCACGACATAAGGGGCCTTATGAGGATGAGAGGAAATGTGGTGATGCCGGAAGATGTGGTTACCTTAGGACAACAGAGGTGAGGGGTCCAGCCTCTCTCAAGCCAAGAAAACTCATGAAGGACATGGCGGCGGTCCTAATGGGTTTCTGGCAGAATCTATTCTAGTGGCATCAGTGAGATCGGGAGTCATAAATCTTCACCCAAGTGCGACAACATCTTGGTTAACATCGACCATGAATTGTGTGCTCGATCTAGCTGTTGGAGGCAGACTGCAACAGTTCTCAAGCTGGTGAGAATAGGTCGTGTTAGACCTTTTAGTCTGTCAGTTGGTTAAAAAAATGGATACAACCCAGATTGGCCCAATCAGGAGTCTCTTGTTCCATTAGCTACAACTCCAATTTGGACTCCTGTTCCAATGGAGGACAATCTTTCAGAAGTCGTTTGCTCAGAAATCGGCGATCTTCAGTTATCTCACGATCAAGTCTCCCAAGGCTTCTATTTGATGATGCTCTTCATTCCGAAATGCATTGAAGTTTGGAGACGGTTCTCAATCTCAAGCTATTCATTTATTCACCCAAGTTTCATATGGCGACTGCAGCAGCGCCTATGACGTGTTTGAGAAAATGGGTGTAGGCCATTTCAATTGACCTGAAAGATGCTTATTTCATATCTCAATGTCATTTTCAGAAATACCTCAATTTGCATTACAGAAAAAGGTCTGGGAGTCCAATGCTTTACTGTTCGGCCTGATGATGGCGTCCAATAGTCTTCACCAAGTTGGTTCTCACCATGACTTCTTTGCAGGAGAGATATAGCTGTTCATACATCCGTAGACGAATTGCTGCTGAAGGCGTGGAACTCGGTCATTCTGTGCAGCAGTCTTCACATTGTCCCAACTCTTCTTCAAGATGGATTGCCAACCTAGAGAAGCTAGAACTGACACCATTCCAGGAATTCGTTTATCTGGTGATTTTCTTCAATCTCAAGGTGGGTATGCATTTTCTGGCAAAGAGCATAGTTAAGAGCCTGATATCAGTTCTGGCATCAAACTCTAGGATCTATATTGATGGTCTATCAATTTCTCAAGATACTAGGTTTATTAGTATCATTGGAGAAAGTAGTGCCATATGCAGCACTCAGATGAATGCCAATTCAAATGTATCTAGTGTCCTTTTGGTCCCAGAAGACAGACCCGCTGTCTCAGAGGATACTAGTAAAAGAACCACTGATGTTCCGTCATCAGTGGTGGGTATCAGAACAGAATGTCCTACGAGTCGTACTATTGCATCCTCCTCAGGTTCAGTGTTCAATGTCCACAGACACGTCTGCAATGGGTTGGCGAGCGCCTATGGATAATCTGTCAGTGTCGGGGGACTGGGATCGAATAATTGCACAGAAACACATAAATGGCTTAGAACTATTAGCAGTGGAATTTGCACTTCTAAAGTTTGAGAATCTAGTTTTAGATAAGATTACCCTGGTCAGGACAGAACGTGAAGTGGTTTCCTACTTGAATCGACAGGTTGGCACACGGTCACCAGGTTTGTGATTAGGAGATTTCTGTTGTGGTGCCAGGAGAGGGATATTATTCTTGGCGCAGCAATATTCCGGCCAGACTGAACATCCTAGCAGATATTCTCAGTGGAAAGAGGATTTGTCATCCGACTGAGTGGCTGCTCAACGAATCGGTAGCAGAAGGTCTATTCAAATATTGGGGCAAACTGAATGTAGATATGATCGCAATGAAAGAGAATGCGAAAATGATCTCTTATGTGTCACTGCAGACCCGCAAGCTCTAGCAATAGATGCACTAGCAATAAGTTGGAAAGGGATGTACGCGTACCCACAAACAATTCTAATTCCAACAGGAGTGAAAAAAATGAGGATAGTACTTGCCAAGTACTATGGATCTCCCCTCCTTGGCCATGCCTACCATGGCTTGCAATCCGGTGCGTTCTCCAGAGCAGAACAGAGGTCATTTTCTTCATGACAGACTCGGAAATTTTCCAATTGACTGCATGGATGATATAAAGCAATGCGCAGTTGAGGGTGCTTTTTCTGAGCAAGCAGCATGATTTGCTGCCTCTGCCCGCAGGAGGTCAGCCACGAAAACATAATTATAGAATCAACAAATTTACAGAATGGTGTAAGGGACGAGATAACGATTCGTTTTCTTAGTCCGTTCAGCACTTAGGTGGGTTTATCTGTTGCTTGCGTGATGTCGAAAAGACTTGTACCTTCAACCCTTG
This sequence comes from Chaetoderma sp. LZ-2023a, assembly GCA_034401795.1. Taxonomy (NCBI): domain Eukaryota; kingdom Metazoa; phylum Mollusca; class Caudofoveata; order Chaetodermatida; family Chaetodermatidae; genus Chaetoderma; species Chaetoderma sp. LZ-2023a. Next base: position 16,396 of record JAVVLW010003068.1, on the reverse strand, counting down.
ACATCTACTGTTTTGTCTACGTCACTCAAGAGTATATATTTTTTATTATGACCAGACAATAGTCTCATTCCAATTTAAAAATCATAACAGAATGTTGAATAGTTTCATTATTTTAAAGTTGTAGTACCTTCTTCGCACTTTCGGGGACTGCTGCCCTAGCAGAGACGTGGGGCTGACACGTGTCTTGTTTGTGCTTACTCACATGGTCAATCCCTCTTCGATTTTATTGCGGACAAAAGAGGGGGAGCGCGGTCAAAGCTATGTGCCTACATCGCAGTCAATAAAGCTTTTTAGGCAGAACCCAAGCAGTTGATGTGGTTCTCAACCTCTTCATAGCCTTCTCTTTCGGCCAGCTGATGAGAGCTGAGTCTAGCCTCACCTCTAGCCACAGAAATTCCAGGCTGAAATGTTGAAATATCATAATAGTAGGCCTACATCTGGTAAGTATTATTTGAAGTAGAATAAAAGAAAACTTGTTGCTTTTTGTTTCTATGAGAATTGTTAATACTTACCAGATGGACTATGGCCCTTCTCATCCGCCCTGCTGAGGTGAAGCAGAGGTGCTTTCTCTAGCTTCTTTTGTTTATGCAAGCTTAAGCCGTGAATGATTGTACACAGGCTCTAGGTATTTCCCGGACGCAAGTAAAGCAGGTTCATGGTGTGTTCGAAGTATTATTCCGGCTTATTTTGAGCAAGACTCGATAATGAGACACGATCATAATAGTATTTCTGGTAAATATTAACAATTCTTGTAGAAACAAAAAGCAAAATGTTTATTTGTTCGGGCTGTTTAGTTTCACTATTTATTGCAGGGAGTAATGGGGCACGATATTTTGATATCCTGATATATCACGATCCAATATAATATCATGATTTTAACGGTACATGTTTTAAAATATCGAAAAATCGTAAAAAAAAATATCTTACATTTTTTTTAATTCTTGAAAAGAGATTAGACATCAAACCTTTTTAAACTACTATTACATTAAACGTTGAGCATTGTATGATCTTTTTTATTTGAAGCTAATCCCCCTCATCGCTATCATTAACACTTGCCTCTTTAATGTCAAGAGTCAACACATCTCTTTGATGTAAAAAGGTTAATCGCTATAAATTCAGGAGAAGAAAGGTTACTATACATTTTCGAAACAGGGTTGAAGATAATTGTTTCTAAGTTAGGTAACAACAGCTTACAACAATATTGTCTTCAAAACACACAAATAAATAAATAATAATTCTGAAAATTCAGTGGTCTGGCGTGAGTGTGATGGGGGGTTTTGAGAGGGAGATATCAGTGAGTAGGATGTGAGAGTACTGGAGGCTACACTAGCCTTTGCCAGCTACAACCCTGATAACGCAAGGTGCCGGGCCAATACCAGGCCAAATACGGCCCATAATTTGCGTCATCGGGGAATGGTCGGACTGATCACTACACAATGCTGGACTTATCGCCACTAGAATTCTGCTCCAGTTCCTTTAAGAATATTTCTTTCTTAATCAACCTGTGAACCGTGAATTCCCAAAATCTCATTTTCAACGTAACTATACATTATACACAGCTGAGCCGTTAAATATTTTGAAACTAATTTAGCAGGAATCTGTTGCTGCCATAGCACATCGACAAAAAAACCCAAAAAATGAGTACTCCTACATAAAATTATAAACAAAAATCATTGTCCAAATTACATTAAGGAGCTTGTTCCCCCGCCACGTGGGATGAACAACACCGAAAACACCACCATCTTTAGAAATATCCAAGATTATATTCGGAACACAAAACGGTTTGACACAAATTAGATATGCGTGGAGGTTGATGTGAACACGAGAACCCAATAACACCCAAAACAAACGAAATCGGATATTAAGCCACTCTACAATGGACACTCGTACTTGGGGCTCGCTGGTGGTGGTCCTCTAGGTCTGGTGGTCGCAAGATCGTCGAACTTGGTGCATGGTACGCCATTGTGGCGTTCAGTGGGCGTGGCTGGACGTCCGACGCTGGCCAATATATAGGGCATTGGCTGGCGTCGGATGTTATCTTGCGCCTGTTTTGGACCGCCGTGTTACACTGGGCCCCTGGAGGGCTGCCACCGGCTGGCACCAACTGCTAAATAACAACACTGAGCCTGTAAAGACACATACCTATAGGATGTGGTTCGACTTGGTGACGCGGAGTAGCGAGGTGGGGTGGTGGTTTATGCACGTATATGCACTGGTGAAAACAGTTAAATTGATGGATATATTAAATAAGCCCACAAGCGGCAACCTTTTTACTAGTGCTTGCGTGTATGGATTATCCCTCGCTTCATTTCCCGCGCCATCATGCCGCACCGCACCTGGTGGATCTAGGAACTAGTGCGGAGTCTCGGGCTGGCGAGGTTCTTCGGCGGCGGGTGACCACTCCGGCGCATCGTATCCCCACAGTTCGAGGCATTAGCGCAGCACTGCTGGCGTGTGCGCGGATGGGGTGCGCCAGAGTGAGTTTCTACGTGGCTGTAGCATTGCGCCGGTATGGGATACCATTTAGAGCATTTTACGTCGGAGCGCTGGCATTGCCCTCTACTGGCAGCGGATCTCTCTGGTGCATTTCCAGTTGTATATATGTACTTATGTTTCTGGAGCTACACTCCACTGCCACCATTATTACTGTATAATATCTATGTAGGGAGCGAATCGTAACTAAGTTGTAAACAACTTGTGATTCAATCCCAATTGTCTCTTAGAACAATCAAAATATGTTTTAACCAAATCAAACATTGCAAACTGATGGTAGAATGGTGAAATCTTCGAAATGTATAAGGAATATTACGCGACTTTGATAAGCCAGACAGATATCAATGAGGTCATTGGCGGATGATTTGTTTGCCGATTATGTGCATATTCACACCAGAATGCTTGAAAATAAAATTGTTAAAATTGTATTCTTTTATAGGCTTAAATTATGTGTCTATATGTAAAGAAACGAAATAAATCTTAACATATGATGATTCCATTCTATATAAATTAATATAATTGGAATGAAATCATCATATGTTAAGATTTATTTTGTTTCATTACACATAAGCTCACAGTTTAAGCCTCTAAAAATATATAATTTAAACAATTTTATTTTCAGTAACTTTGCTGTGAATATGCACCTTTAAACGGTGTATATTGAATTATCTATATATCTATAGTAGCAAACACGAGCAGTATCGTATCGTAGTGTTTATTAACATGTGATCAAGAGCTACTTGTGTCGATCGGGCCATAGGTGATTAAACCCGTGTTTACAAGTTCAGGTTCAGTTTCAGTTTATTTACACCCAGATCACAAAGTGACATATGGGAACAATGATTTTACAGGATTTATACGTTATGCCGGCTAGACATTGTGATAATTATAACATCATCTTGGTCATAATTCATCAATTGCGTTATTGCCGTTTATATTAGCAGTATCATCACATTCATCTGCACTACTATTGACACTAATTAACCCTTTTATGACGAGGCCGGTCGTAACCGACCTCTGCAGTGGTATTGAGGAGTGTCCATTTGACGAAGACAGAAGACGATCGCCAAAAATCCATCACCTAAATGACTGGCTCCATGTCCGAGCCAGATATTCCAGTGGTAGATTTCTTAACAATAGTCCTGGCCGCAAACGGACACTCGATGTCCACAGATTTTAATTTTCTTTACCGCACATTTAGACATTAAAAGGGCTAGTCATTATATTTAACATTCCACGTCGTCGTCGTCGTCATCGTCATCGTCGTCTTGATTTGTGTTCTTTGCATTTGGGTACTTATTTGTATGCTTGATATGGTGTCGGTGCTATGTATAGGGTTCGTCAACGTTGGAACTGGTTATTAATTATTTCAACCATGTGACAGTTTTATTAGTAGATTTTTGTTCTTGGTTGAAAATAGTTTAAAAAATTTTAAGAAGTTTGGTCTATTACAATAATATTTGGGCAGGATTTCTAGTCGTTTATCTTTGAAAAATTCACAAATAAATATGTAATGGAATTCATCTCCCATTTCGTTATGATTGCAAAGAGGACAAATTCTTTATTCTCTGGCGATTGTTTCCCATCGGCCCTTTTCTATTTGGGGTCGATGATTACTTGTCCTAAACATTGTAAATAAAATTCTGTATCGATCATTTAGCTTTATAAGATAGTCTTCCCGTTCCCAATTTGGCTTAAAACAGTTATATATTTTCCCCTTCCCAGGAGTCACTCTTCTGTGTTTGCCATGTGTGGATATATTGGTCTTCAATACTTTATTTATTACTTGGTTTGTCCAGAGGTAACTGTGTCCTGTCGTGTCTAGTATTGTTTTTATGAAGTTTAGCCATTTGTACTGCGTGCCGGTGTTTCGATGATCTAAATAGAAAATGGGTGTATAATCTGAATGAATGTTTTGTTTGTTTTCCTGAAATAAGATGCATCCAATATGTTATCATGCGCTTTCATATTACTATTTGTATTGGAATTTGTCCGAGCTCGCCATATATCGTATACTTCGGTGTACTCTTTTTAACTTTTAGTATCATAGGAGTGGCGGAATGGCTTTAACAATGAGGGGCTGACCCTAGAGCGGGGTGAGAGATTGGGGGGGGGTGTGTGGGTGGGCGTGGTCTGTACCACCTCCATCTGGACTTTGGAGTATATGTGTGAAATTAAGTATAAAAGGCAGCCACTGCAACCAAAAACCACAATCCATTGCTTAAAAATGAGATTTATCGTGCATTTTAAGCGTAAGGGCAGGTCATCGGTCATCAGTAACATGGCCCATTAATTAATATTTTAAATCAGAATCTTAAGATTAGAGGGTAGCCTGAGTTGCCAAAAATTACAACTCATTTCATAAGAACAAACAGCGCAAAGGTCAACGTGACTGATACATTAAGACTTATTTCTACCTTTGAGGTACAAAATGTATAATAATTCCATGGTAGTGGTACCAAATTACACGCATATCAGGATGATCATAAAAAGGCAACTCTGTGCTTCACGTGAAGATTGATAATGTATGTTCAGCGACATATGGCCTACATGGAATCACTATCTTCAGAATGACTATCGTTATTATCAAATAAATGTCTGATATCAAACTAAAGCCATATTGAAATGACAATAAATGCTATAGTTGTACTTCACATGGCGATTGGTAAACATTCAGACATTCAGTATCACATGGTCCACTTGGAATCATTATCATTATTATGAAATAAATATCCGATATCAGATTACAGATATCAAATTATACACATATCAAGATGACAATAAAAAGTATCCCTGTACCGCACGTGGAGCTTGTTACATCATGTCCATTGGCATATGGCTTACACGGAACCATTGTCTTCAGAATCACTATTCTTATTATCTTTGGGAATTGTCCAGTATCAAATTACAGACCTCAAATGACGCGCATATTAAGATGGTAGTAAAATGTATCGTTGTACTTCATGTGAAGATGGCTATAGTATGTCCATGGTGATAATATAGGAGAAGCCCTATGCTAAATGGACTGATTCATCTTATATTGCTGATGAGTAAACTACAACTCCAGAATTTTTGTCCAGAGGAAAGTGTATTTTCGGACTGTCACTTCTGTAGTAGAATTTTCACCAGCTGTGTAAACAATTCTCAACAAAAAGTAATTCCAATACTATGTGCAGTCTGAGGAGAGTAATTCAGGTCGCCATGCAGTTATGACACACTTTTCTAGGAATATATAGTTCAAAGCTGTTAGAAGTCTTTCTCTGCTTAAAATCACCCGCTAACTATAACATGCTCTCAACAACTTTTACACGACTGGTGATATTTAAATTCTTTCAAAATTAAGTCAACCCCAAAGATTTTAGCAAAGATTTGGCCATCCTTCAATACATGGGCAGTCTTTCTAATCCCATCTTCTGCAGCCTCTGTTTCACATGCCCCAGATGTTCAAGGATTCCTTACTTAAGGCAGCAGACTTTGCTACAGAACAAGTATTAGCAGACTTTGCTACAGAACAAGTATTAGCAGACTTTGCTACAGAACAAGTATTAGCAGACTTTGTTACAGAACAAGTATTAGCAGACTTTGCTACAGAACAAGTATTAGCAGACTTTGCTACAGAACACGTATTAGCAGACTTTGCTACAGAACACGTATTAGCAGACTTTGCTACAGAACAAGTATTAGCAGACTTTGCTACAGAACAAGTATTAGCAGACTTTGCTACATAACAAGTATTAGCAGACTTTGCTACAGAACACGTATTAGCAGACTTTGCTACAGAACACGTATTAGCAGACTTTGCTACAGAACACGTATTAGCAGACTTTGCTACAGAACACGTATTAGCAGACTTTGCTACAGAACACGTATTAGCAGACTTTGCTACAGAACAAGTATTAGCAGACTTTGCTACAGAAGACGTATTAGCAGACTTTGCTACAGAACACGTATTAGCAGACTTTGCTACAGAACAAGTATTAGCAGACTTTGCTACAGAACAAGTATTAGCAGACTTTGCTACAGAACAAGTATTAGCAGACTTTGCTACAGAACAAGTATTAGCAGACTTTGCTACAGAACAAGTATTAGCAGACTTTGCTACAGAACAAGTATTAGCAGACTTTGCTACAGAACAAGTATTAGCAGACTTTGCTACAGAACAAGTATTAGCAGACTTTGCTACAGAACAAGTATTAGCAGACTTTGTTACAGAACAAGTATTAGCAGTCTTTGCTACAGAACAAGTATTAGCAGACTTTGCTACAGAACAAGTATTTTTGTCCGTGATGTTTCACCTGACGCATGGGTGGGGTTGATGACCGCAATGTTACAGGAGTGCTCCCGATGATAGCTCGCACATTTGCTGGGGTTTCCTTAACAACAGCCATGAAGTTTTTATAGCACTATGCTATCCTGCAAATTCATCTGGTTCATTTGGTAATGATTTGACAACCTTGAAATATTTAGAGACATTGAACTTGGCCTTGGCTGATCTACTGGATGCAACATTTTGTACAGCAGTCCAAGGAAAGTCGTCTTTCATAATAGCTCTGATAAGAATTAGTTTCCGTGGTGTAGCTTAAGCATGAATTTTTGAATAAGAGAAAGGTTCTTTCAATACATAGAAAAGTTTTTCAAATGGTGACAGATCTAAGCCACAAAATGTTTAGTAAAAAAACCTCATGAAACACGCTATAAACACCCAGGCGGTTGCAATTTGACATTGTGTCTAAGGATTGGAATCAATAGATCCATTTCTATCTATGCCTCACCAATTTCTAGTTAAGCTTTGCTGAATCTGTACACGTGCGTTTGAATGAAGCTTAACACTTCAATTGAACACTGAATTACCAGACTCGCAATTTCAAGGTAACTATACAGTATACAGGTTAGCTGGTGGACATTATGAAACTAATTTGACTGAGAACTGTTGCTGCCAATGATACCAACAGCTTACAGACAAATTAGTTTCAGTCTATTCAACAGCATGTTTATAAAATTATAATTCAAAGCCATACAATTCAGACAGTAGTTACTGTTGGGCCATTTCTCCGTCTGTGGCGTCGTACTAACATACGTCCACTCACATAGCTCCGCTTTATACGGGGCGGAGCTGGATGGCGAGGACCGTGAAATTGGACGATGTGTTTGTGGCAGACCTATCTCTGTTGATTGTGACGTCAGCTAACAAGTGGCGAATTTTCTTTATAACGTCAAATACTTAAGTGACAGATATTTCATGGTCGAAAGAATAAACGTAGACTTTCTGAGTGAAGCTGCATTTCGATAGGTTTTTTTTAGAAATTCAACTGAAGAAGTAAAAAAAATGGCGGAAACCGAAGCTACATATGTGTAGGTGTTGGAGAAGAAATGTCACGATTGACCGCGCCTGGAAATTGTTTAAGTTTACATTTCCTCAGTGTACGTCGACTGCATTTCTGTAGCCACAATCAGTTGAAATCTGTCATAAATATATGTCGATGCTGGTATTAGAACAGGATAGACCTATTTGATGGTGGATGGCACCCGCTTGATCCTCACTTTCTAGAACCACACATTTACGCCGGCACACACGCACATGCAGCATTCGATGCACTGTCCCTATGAAGTATAAGTTAACAGGGTGCGAAAGCTCTTATTCAAGATATATTAAAATGTAATTAGCCGTGGCCAATAACCGCTAATAGACCTAGTAGATCTCTATGAGACTGTGCTATCATCATTTTAGCTGACATGTGTGCGTGAGACGGCTTGTTTTTATAATCCCCAAAGTGCGTGATTTTGTTCAGATCTACATCGTTATTAAATGGGTTTTGTATCAGGATTAGAAGGTACACGTTAATGATGCGAATAGCAGTAAAAACAAATTGTATGAATTCACTATCCGCGTTGTCAGTGGCGGCGCCACGGGAGGTGGTGACGCGTGGATGCGGGATGGGGTGGGTGGTGGTGGGGAGGGGAGATGGGTGGGGGGAGGGGGAGGGGTTGCGTACGATGCGAGGGCAAATGTCACGTTCAAAACTGCTTTTGCACATCCCATAAAAATGTGCATGAAGATATGTTTTTTATCATTCAGTTTGCAGGAAATGGTTTCTCAGAGCATCTAATTTTCAGGGTTTCTAGGAAAGAACTCGCACCCCCTCCGAAGCACCCGTATTTTGGGCTGGCGGCACCCCTTCACAGGCATTTCACTAACGTTGCCCGATGAGACACACATGACTCTCTCTCCCGTACCCCCCTCTCCCAACCAACATTTCCTGGCGCCACCGTTGAAAATCCACACACACCCGGCCTCCCGATAAATTTACGAATTACCCAGATTTGCAATAGAAGATTTCTGTAGCTTATTAGCAGATTGTTTGAGTAAAAAAACAATAATGAATTATCTTTTGGGATTAAACATAAATCAAAATGTTCCTGGACCATTGCCAATAGTTGGTTAACTTGGTTGGTCGAGGTACTTTAATCCTCGAATTTGTTTTTTTTAATTCAATTTTCTCATAGAAAATGTCCATTTGCAGACAAAGAGAAGACTATTTTTGAAAATTTACCACTGGAAAGACTGGTTCTGTTATAGAGCCAGTCATTCCAGTCGTAGTTTTTCGAAAAATAGTCTTCTCTTGGTCTGCAAATGGACATTTCTCCAGACCACTGCAGAAAACATTTTTGGCTGATATGAGTGCTAAAAGGTTAACAAGATTATGAGTCAGTGAGTCTATGTTTATAAACAATAACGAACTTGCGCGCTGTTGATAGTCTCAGTTTCTATCTATGACAAACTACGCTGCGTGGCGTACGGAGCGATGAATACAGGCTAGGTCTTATCTTGGTTATGCTATTACGTGAAGATGCAAAAATGTGAATGGCTCACATCAGGTCTTTTTTAGCATAGTATGAACCATAACATGTGTTCTTAAGCAATGGATTTTGTTTCTTGGCAACTTAGGCTACATTGTAAACTTAATCACAAGTCTAATTAAAAGTGCTAATTAACAGTAATTAACACCGTTCTTAATTAACATTGCACCAGCTTTTTCATTCTTAAGTTACAAAATCTTGCAAATTACGTGATCACATTCAATTTTGAGAAAAATTAAATTAAGCAATTTTTATCCCAGCACTGGTCCATAACTAAATATCTGCCATCAAACATTTTGTACTCAAATGTCTAATTAAATGAAACTGCATGGGCTCCCAGACTAATAGTGGAGTACCTATCTCCGTCACTTTAGAATTTTAATAAACTTCTGTGTATTTTCGGGCTTGTTTGGCTTAGGGGGGGGGGGAGGGGGGGGGGCATCCGCCTATCAAATTGGTTACAAAGTAGTCAACGGCGTTCCCATATAGTTACCTTGAAATTAGTGTTCTGGGAATCCAGGGTTCGAAGAATATAAATAGATCCCAACACGTACACAGCGTGGGCTGGGCTAGGCTAGAAATGGGCGTGGTATAGCTTGAAATGGATCCCTCAATTGATTCAAATAATGATAATGTCTATGAAAATGATGGAAACTAGGAAATAACGATAATTGATGATGATGATGATGATGATGATGATGATGATGATGATGATGATGATGATGATGATGATGATGACCATGAATATTTTCTATAAATTTATTTATTAATGTTGTTAATATATTATATTAATGGTAAACTGTTATCCGCCATGCAATTGATAATACTGGCTGTAACACTGCAAGGACAAATGGCCTAAAGTGGAATAAATTCATTCATTCATTCATTCATTCATTCATTCATTCATTCATTCATTCATTCATTCATTCATTCATAAACATAGTAGGGCTGCAGCCCCCCCCCCCCCCCCACCCACCCCCCACAGCCACGCCACACACACACACACGCACACGCACACGCACACGCACACACACACACACACACACACCACCACCACCACCACCACCACCACCACCACCCCAACCCCAAACCCCGCTTCGCCGCCCCTGTATCTGATTGATCGTACACTAAGTCATCATCAATTGATTGTGATTTATGATAACTCTACACTTTGTAGCCGTGTGTATTAAATATAGATATTGTCTGAAATAACTTTCACTATTACTGCCTCGAAAACCGGTAACTGGGTCATAGATAGCCTACATTAGTAAGAAGTAATGACATACAAACATCGTAGTTGCGTAAAATGTCACGATCCTTAAGTGGAAAAGTCAAGCCAGATAAAAGGTTTTCAAAAATTTAATAACAATTCATAAAATGACATCACAAATAACATACCATATAGGCCATGCACACAGCAAATCATTCCTTTACACATTCTTCCGTATTCATGCGCCATTCAGACACAACCCACACATAATCCATGCATAACTCACACACAGTTCACACAGCTTACACACGATTCACATACAAATCACACAATGTGTTCACACACTGCATTTACATACAATACAACCCGTCACGCGATTTTATCAGCAAACGTACGCTAGCGCACCACCAGCAACTACACCTTAGAAAGTACACATCGGTACTAACGGACGTACGCACAATATAGAATATATAACCGTAGGAATTAGATAGACAACATAATTATATATAAATTAAAACTAGATTGACAATACTATACACAATATAAACTACTAATACAATACAAATAATTATGGAAATGTTCACGGACTTGGGGGTGGGGGTGGATTGACTGTTACGTTTAACTGTTAATGGATGTTGATGACGATTACGACACTAATATCATTTTGCACAAGAACGGAAGTTGACGATGATGAAGACGATGACGGCAATGATAGTACTGACACGATGGTGACGAATGTTTGTTCAACTTGAAGACGGTGAAGACGATAACGGCAATGATATTACTGACACGACAATGGCGAATGGTTCTAGAAATTGAAGACGACGACAATGACGGTAATGACACGATACTGACGAATGTTTATTGAAATTGAAGACGACGACAATGGCGGGAATGACACGATACTGACGAATGTTTCTTGAAATTGAAGACGACGGCAATGACGGTAATGACACGATACTGACGAATGTGTCTGCGCAACTCGCAGGTGATAATATGTGACACAGATGTTAACGGTAATGACCACGACGATGATGATGACGAAACAATGGCAGGATTACTGAGACGGTGACGATAATGGCGACGACGATGTTGACACGATAATACAGGTCTGCGCAACTCGCAGGTGTTTATCATTGACAGAGAAGATGACAATGACGACGACGACGACGACGACGACGACGACGACGACGACGACGACGACGACGATGATGAGACGATAGACAAGTCTGCGCAACTCGCAGATGTTAATAGTTGACAGAGAAGATGACAATGACGACGACGACGCTGATGAGACGATAGACAAGACTGCGCAACTCGCAGGTGATTTTACCACATACACGTTATACCGGGTCGGCTCTACTCACACGCCAACCAATACACAAGATTTCCGACCAGGAAATCACAGCCTGTCCGGACCCAGACTGGACACTACAATACAAATATAACCATGTTAAAGTATATGTTTACGACAGGGTAAATCACACTTACTAACACATGACAACAACATTGACGAGACATATGGATAATAAGAACAACTCTCGTTAACCTGCATTTCTAATCTTACTGATTAACCCTTTTCCACTGACAGACTGACTCTGAAACCATACTACGAGTAAACGATAAAATGGTGTTCATTTTGAAGCTAACGAGACTGGAACTCATTGCTCATGTATTGTGCAATAGCTTCCCGTATCATTATCTTCAGAATAGACACACAATATACTAAGTACTAGGAATTTTGCATAAGGATATGCATACAGCAGGATAAGGGTTAAATACACAATATGTTTGAACAGAACGACATGATATAGGTATGTTTTGAAGCCACAACTTACTATACTGACAAGCTACATATTACAACTTCGCAAATTTAAGAGAACTTATTGGACACGTTTTGGCTAAAATAACAATTTTGAAAACATATACTTATATGACGTCATAGATTGACAGAAACAGACATCGTATAAAATTATCAATACTCACATAATCCAATTGAATAAGAAATATATGACTATTACAATCCGGTATTTCTAATACATATGACTTCAAAACACATAAATTACTATATATGAAAAGTTATACATACGCCGTTCAAAATTCACTCAGGTTGCAAACACTTGAACACCGTACACCTGGCAGACTTTCAAACGACGTTAATTAAGAGACTATTCTAAAGAAACGTACATAGTAGGCTAATACTTGATCTTTCAATATAAAGCAGACAGAATACCATGACAGTGTAATCAATCTTCCCTGGAAGTATTCCGTGACATATTCTCGGCATCAATTTAACTTAAATAGCCATTGTATTATGTTGCTAATTGATATATTTTGGCAGGTCAGCACAAATTTCTTTTGAAAATTTCGCGCTAAGGTTATGTTCCTTAGCAACAAATAGTGAAAGCTGGTATATACGCAGTTGATTGTAATACTTTCGGCTTGCGTTGTCATAACAAACAGCTGTCAGAATATACAGGTATCATTTTCTGCGTCAAAATCAATCTATTTGTACCCGTGTGTGTGCATTCGCGTGTGGGTGCCTGTGTAAGTGTATACTGTATGCGTGCATGTAGGCGTGGTGGGGTGGGGTGGGGTGGCTACGATTGGCTAGTCTCAAATTATTTATCCGCGCGGACATTAAATGATAATGCTATAGCCTACGCTTTATATACCATAATGGAAGAATCCAGTTTTAGCTATATCCCGCCCATCTCTAACTAACCTCCACCCGGCTTCGCCCATGATGGGATCGATCGATCCCCGATCTCTCTGACTGTCAATGGACCTTTCCATTTCTAGCTATGCCCACGCCCATCTCTAGCTAAGCTCCACTCACACCTCGCTCGTGTTGGGATTAATCGATCTCTGAATTATCTGACTATCGATTTCCTGAAAACTATAAAGGTAAGCTGTTGAATATTTTGAAACTAATTTGGCTGGGTGCTGTTGCTACCTATTGCACTAACCAGGCGTATTTTTCGGGAGACTTTAGCAAATCAGAGGAATTATAAAGCATATTCGTTTATTTAATAGATTAGATTTTGAAGCGATCAAGAGCGGCCATTAAAAATTACTCCATCAATATTTTCATCCGGTTGGCGGGATATGGCTCTTTCTTTGCCCTGATGTGTGGCCCTGCAAAGATGTCCAGATACGTCGATAGTTTGAAATACGGTTGCAGATCTGCATGATAGATGCAGATATTTGGGTTAAAAGTAATCTCAATTTCGAAATAAGGATGTTTTGTTTGTCATTATTGGTTGTGACGCTTTGGTCAGTCCTCTTAGCAAGTGCTGTGTCACAGCTACGAACAGCACAAATTTGTCGAAATATCAGTTTATTTGACAAATAGAATCTCAAATTCGACCCCATTTAATATCACTATTATCAACCTCGTCGAAAATTATCGCAATGCACTCGCTAAAGCTCGTGCAATATGATAATTTTCGAATCGGTTGATAATAGCGATACTAAATGGGACCTCGTTCCAGATCCTCTGTTTACTATTAACGTGGAAACATCGATCATAAGGTTTAAGGGGAACTAATCCCATCTCAAAAGTTGTATTGTCCTGATAGATTATAGGAAATAAGGCTCATATCAGTCACGTCCCGGCGGTCAGCACATTTCCATATCTGTACATGTTACATAGAGCGTAGCTAAAACTGGGTTCCTCCATTGATCATCTTGTAACAACGAAGTTGGGCATCTTAGGGCAAAAAGGATTCAAGTGTTTAGCCAGATAACTCTGATCAGAGGTAAAAAAAACATTCGAGCAAATTATAATTGCAATTTATACAATGCAATGGCCCTTTCCAGTTTATCTATGTCCCGCACATCTCTAGTTAGGCTCCGCCCACACCTCGCTCGTGTTGGAATCAATCGATCCCTGGACTCCTTGAATATCAATTTCCAGAAAACTATACAGGTAAGCTGTTACATGTTTTGAAACTAATTTGACTCAGTCAAATTAGTTTCAAAATATTCAATAGCATGTTTATTAAATAGTAAAAACATACAATTCGTACAGCAACGCTTAGCCCATCTGCAATTAAGCGTAGTCTAGGCGACGTTTTGAAAAAGAGCTCTAGAAAAAATGTACCTGGCATTTTTTAGTAAAAGTTGGGAACATGACTTTTAACATAGGCCTAATTTAGCTATGCTGAATTCGAAAATGAGTGTTCCCAAGCTGAATTTTTTGTTTTTGCATATTAAAATGGCCGCCGTGTCAAATTCACTATTTGCATACCTCAACTCCCAGAAGACTTAGAATCGTGATTTAATGGATTCAATCCACGTTTTCAAGGGAGAGATAAAATAAAATCATTTTCATAAACTTCAGTCTTATAAGTAATGCTTAGTGGTGGCCATCTTGGATTTTCAAAATGGCCGCCATGTTAAATTCAATATATTCATATCTCGACTTCCGACAGCCGTAGAACCATGAATTAAATGACTATATCTATGTTTTCATGGGCAAGGAATCGAATGAAGTCATTTATATAGTGCCTTGACGGACTGTTAACAAATATATGGTGACTGTCTCTCATTATTCAGATGACAACAATGTTAAAATTTAGCTATTCCTATATCTATGCTAAAACGAAATAAGAATAATGATTTGAATGTCTAACTCATGGTGTCAGGATCTAGTAAATAAAAGACGTGTGTACTCCTAGCATCTATAACACATTTAGTCCACGAATGTCTTTCTTACACATTTGTCCATAATCCCTGCTCTGGTACAACATTTCTCAGCATTTGGCACAGCGAAATAAGTCTATTAACCTTATAGAACTCAAGCAATATTTTTATTAATGCGCGAAACGTCTACATTCATTGTACATCCACATGCAGCAGTGCAGAACAATTTGGGTTTTTTTGCGGCGCTTACAACGGTGCGATCTGCATCAGGTCTTTCACTGGCAAAATATAATGTCCATGCAACAATCTGGAATCGATCTTAATGAAATTAAAATTGGTTTCGGCTTGGTTCCATCATACTTCCAAGCAAGAGTATCCGGGTCAGGTAAGACCGGCATAGGAATGTGGGCTAACTTCCATACCATTGTTTGGTCATGTGATATTTTAATGTGAAATGCAAGAGCATTGCTTGTCAGAGGAAGGGTTTCTGTGGTGCCACACTTTGCAAATAACACACAACGACCTTGATCAGCTGTTTCCGCACTTTCGCCTACACGATACAACTTACAAATGAACTTCTCTGCTGCCTTTATACTGACGTCTGTGAGCCCATCTTGCCATACATCTTTGAGGAGATGATGTTCCTTGCAAAATATTTTGAAGGCCGATTACTTGCTGGGACCAAATATGTACGACATCGTATCACAACCAGTCAAAGTGTGAAATGCAAGAACTCGATCGGCCGATTCTGAGGGTAAGTGCTTCAACACGTCTTGGACTGGTATGTACTTTCTTTTGGCAGCTGTTCCCGCCATCATCCAAAGGTGCTGACATGTGGAAATGGGCTACAAGAAGAAGTATGACATCTGTGTCTCTTGCTGATACAACCAGGTTTCTTGTCTTGTTTTGAATGGCGTGTAGGATGAGCCGTGTGTCCACTTCTTCTTGTGTAGACTCAAGTGGTGATGTGTCATAGCTTTCTTCAGAACTCAGTACCTCAAGACCATTAGAGAATCCTCCAGCCACAACAATAGTTTTCTCCCCGGGTGCCTGCGCAATTAACTGCTCTGATAGGAATCTGGAAAGGTTTGCCTTGTTTTCTGCTGATGCCATAAATTTTACCAATTATTCACAGGCGGCATATGTTCGTCTTCAATGACACGTTGGACTGGACGACTGGACCCTGCA
>JAVVLW010003067.1:0-25000 GCA_034401795.1 Chaetoderma sp. LZ-2023a | reverse complement strand
GCTTTGATTAAGATGTACCATCAATGCTTTCTTAATAGACTTCTTAATGTGACAATAATAATGTACCAGTGTTTAACGCTTTGATTAAGATGTACCATCAATGCTTTCTTAATAGACTTCTTAATGTGACAATAATAATGTACCAGTGTTTAACGTTTTGATTAAGATGTACCATCAATGCTTTCTTAATAGACTTCTTAATGCGGCAATAGGGTTAATATTTACTGTGATACATTATTTATCGTCAGTAAGGAGTTACGCTATCTGTCTTAATGTACAATCTTAATTTAGAATATTTTGTAGAGTTTTTAATGTTATGCACAAGTGTTAATTAGTGTATCATCTTGCTATATATATATCAGTACTCGGCCTAACTGTATGACCGTCTTGTCTCTGGAATTAATGGCATCTGATATTTCACTGTTCAAACATGATTATCGGTCGTTCTGTGAGCATAGACGGGGGATGAAGGATGATATTAACTTTCCAACACAGCTCAAGGGAGATAACTCAATTATTACTTAATGTGATTCTCGGGCGCCATGGGACCATAGACGGGGGTGGGGGTGGCGAAGGAAGATATTAACTTTTCATCACATGTCAAGTGGGATAACTCAATTATTACTGAAGTACAAAGGGTACCTAAAGAGTAGGCGGGGCAAACATACAAGAAAGGCTACCCAGTCACCCAGCTACACGCAGCAACAGTCAGCCTACCTACACACCTGTACACATGCACGCACTCATAGACGCACGCACGCACGTGCACGCATGCATGCACGCACACACGCATATCCACCCACGTACATATACCCATACATACACCACGCCAAACCCACTATTACAACCACCCTATTTCTCCAACGCACGCACACACATATACACATCAACCCACTAGTGCAAGAATCACAACCACATAATTGACTTGACCTCTATAAATTTAGGTCACAATGACCTATAATACACCATAAATTCCAAGTAAAGCTAATTGCTGTTAATTTAGGCTAAGTCTGGCTAGCAATCCAAGACATCACCATCCCACGGAAACCGTGGTGGCAGTCCTACACAGGCCAGGGGTCCACATTGGCATCCCCTGGATCAGACATTACACCGGCTGCATATGGCCGTACAATATCATCATATTTCCTTTATTATTTTTTAATGTATTTAATTATTTGTTTATCGTTCTTTTTCTTTTAAAATCTCGTTACATGAATCAAAATTTAAAAATAAATACTCAATAATTAAATAACAAATAATTAAATGACAAAAAAACCTGTACATTTCCCCATACCCCATTTGAAACACACCAATCCCCAATTTTCACAATCTATGCAATTCCCCATATATACACAAATACATCTATGTATAATTCCCCAACCCGTTTCTTGACCAAAACTCATCCCAAAGACCCCATTTTAGTGTTAATTACAATTTCCCCTCCCATATTTAGTTGATCTATACACCCACCCCACTCATTAACCCCTTCATAACAACACTGACCAAAAACAGCCCTATACACCGAGAATGTAAACCTATAGGCCCAGAGAAGGCTATCTCAGGGATTCCTCAACCGAAATGACCACCTCAATAACTGAGTCAGTCATTCCAGTAGCAAAATCCCGAAGACAGACCTCTCCCGGCCCACAAATGGACAATCAGCAAGATAAACACTTGCCATCTCGAACCAAATTAATCACAAAAACGGTCAATGTCTAGAACAGAATATAATATATTTAGGGGAGACAACCTAAGCAAATACAAACTTATACTTAAGCATAATCATCTCCCCTACAATTTTCATATTTAAAACTAAAGTATCGGCACACAAAAGAATACCAATAAGCACATGCACACGCATGGATGCGCACACATGCACATGCACGCACGGCGCACATTAACATTACCAAGAAATAATCTTAAAACAAGGACTGACGTCACAATTATGACTAATAGGAACAAAAGAATGATTCAAGTGTATGAATTGTATGTCTTTTGATTGACAAACTATACTGAGCCAAAAAAGTTTAGCAACAGTGAAGTTTGGTTTGTTGTATTAAAACTATGCGTCCATTTATAACCAAATTTGCAGGCATGTTTCGGCAATGTAATGTCTCGCTGATCATTAAGAAATGCAAATCATTTCTTGCATTTCTAGGCCGCACGCTTACTGCATGTGAAAATGCATTTTCCATGCACTGGCCCACATTGGTGGGTAGCGAAGGCAAAAATTCACCATATTGCAAAAGCAGATAACGAACGTTAACAGAAAACGCTTAAAAGTTTACCCTACCGAACATGGGCCGCCGCCCAGGGCTACCCGAAAATCAGTGCCATGAAGCAATGGGAAGACTCGCTGCTGGGCAGAGGGTTCGTTCGCACTGTTGCTCGACATTTTAATGTTCACGCCTCAACCATTTCCCGTCTCCGCCAACGTGAGCAGGAAACTGGACATGTTAATGACTAACCGCGAGCTGGCAGACCGAGAGTAACAACACCACGAGAAGACCGCTACCTAGTGACGTCATCACGACGTCACATGTTTGAGACTGCATCGCGGCTGTCCCGTAATTTGCACATAGTACGCCGTTCGCCTCGGATATACTAGTTTATTTTGACAAATATATATATATATATATATATATATATATATATATATATATATATATATATATATATATATATATATATATATATATATATATATATATATCTTTTTATTTAGATAAAACATCAGTGTTGAATAAACTGCTAGGTGAAGTCTGCAACTATACTAGTGTTGAATTACCAAACAAATCTCCCCATCAGCTTGTAGAGATAGAAATTGCTCAATACAAATCAGAATCACCAATCAGACTGAATGATGTTCCATTGGCTTGGTGGGCAAAAAATCAATTCAAATATCCTATACTTCTAAATTAGCAACGTGTTTGCTGTGTTCCAGCAACGAGTGTGCCATCTGAACGAGTTTTCTCGACAGCAGGCGATATCTCAACTGTAAACAGTTTAAACCTGAAAGGCAAACATTTGGACACACTATTGTTTCTCAAGAAAACTATGTAGTGAATCTATGGTTTGAGACGGGACAATATTCAGGGTGGAACAGATCTATGGTTGAGGAATCAATGAATTCCACATATCTCAATTTCAAGACAACAGTACAGGAAGGCTGTTGAGGAATTTGAAATTAATATGACCGGCATCTGTTGCAGCAATAGTTGGATTGGTTTCCAGTCATATTAACTTCAAAGGATTCAACAGAATAGAGAATATGCTCTGTATCAGAAAGAATTTACTTTTTCAGGGATTTGTCAGTGAAAGGGTTCAGAATTATTGGGCTGTTGGGCATTGGTAAGCACTTTGCATCTCTTTCAGTCCTGGTAAAGCATATTTGTGTAAGAAAGCTTGTCAGCAGGTACATGCAATCACTAGTCAGTAGTTATTTTTTTGCAGTCTGCACTCTTTAATCACAATAGCTCATACATATCCTGAGCCATAGAATCGTCAGCGAGGGAATGAGGAGTCGGCCACCAACTTACATTCTAGTCGACAAGGTCCCGGTTTTCAGATTCTGATTATTTATTTGCACAAAATCTACATGCATATCGACATAGCCATACATAGAGAGTACATACGATATATAGTTGACCGCTAGACTCCTTCATTTGTTATATAACTTTGCCCGCGGGTAATGGCCGCCAAAGTACCGCAAACAGCATACATAATTCCATGAGATTTTAGTGGTTGCTGAATGTCCATTTTCTGGTGACTGGTAATTTCGTTGAACCCATTTCGTAGACAAATTTTTCGTATACAAGCCCATTTCGTAGACATGGTCAATTCGTAGACATGCTATTTCGTAGAAATTTGATATTTTTACGAAACTTGATCACACTTTACCGCAACCGACCAAAAAACCCGCAACCGACGATTCTAAATGACAAGTCTACTAAATAGTCGGAAATACGTACGTGTTCTTGTTGTGCCCAATGAGAATGTCTATGATTTTCGCTATCTGTAATGACAAGTCACCATATTCGTGATCTCGTGATTATTTTGAAACTAATTTGAATGATAAAGGCAGAAACAGCCCTCCCCACACACCAGTTAAACTTGTTTTAAAATATTCAACAGCTTGATTTGGTAGAAATTCGGGTTTTAAATCGATTTGAACACACACGGAAGAAGTGATGCGAATGAACTAGCAATTTATTTCTCATTTATTTATTTTGTATTATCATTGTTTGTATCATGCTCTTGTTATTGTTGAGAATATCAACATCATATTTACTATTGCCAAGATGATATCCTGTGAAAGATTTGTGTTAATGAACAATACTGTTATTGTAATTAGTATAACATAAAACATCTTTTTTTCATACACACACGCACGCACGCACGCACGCACGCACGCACGCACGCACGCACGCACGCACGCCCGCCCGCCCGCCCGCCCGCCCACGCACGCCCGCCCTCCCTCCATCCCCCCATCCCTCCCTCCCTCCCTCCCTCCCTCTCTCTCTCTCTCTCTCTCTCTCTCTCTCTCTCTCTCTCTCTCTCTCTCTCTCTTTCTCTCTCACTCATATATACGTATCTAGCCATGACAGTACAGCTAAGAAAAAAGTTAACATTTGTTTCCAAAACAAAAACTGGAAACAATGGTCAGTAAGAAATGGTATGTTGAATATTTTGAACATAATTGGATTGGAAGATATTGCATGGTGCCTTAGTACCAACGTCTTCCAATCCGATTATGATCAAAATATCAAACAGTACGTTCTATTCTCCTTTTGAAACAAGTTATGTTATTTTTTTTATCTATACTGACCGTTTGACTGTACTGTATTTGAATCATAGCCAAACAGATTTATCTGGTGGACTAATAATTGTGGATCTCTTATTCATACATAACTAAAACACGTAATTTCCATCATTTATTGGATACGTCACGTTCATATTTCTACAAAGGGAGCTAGTTCTTAAGGGAGGATCAGCTTTAGCTATGCTCGGCCCATCTCTAGCTAAGCTCTGCCCGCGGTTTGGGATCAATCGATCCATGCATTCTGTGAATCTCAAATTTCCATAAAACTATAGGCAAGCTGTTGAATATTTTGAAATTAATTTGACTTGACGCTGTTGCTGCATATGACAGAAACAGTGCCAAGTCCAATTAGTTTCAAAATATTCAACAACAAGCAACAGCGCCCAGTCAAATTAGTTTCAAAATATTCAACAGACAGCAACAGCGCCCAGTCAAAATATTCAATTCGTAATGTACAACAACGCTTAGCTTAGTCTGCCCTCAATTAAGAATTCGTGACGAACTTATAGTTAGCTAGGCCATTCATGACATAATTAATGAACGGGCACAAACACCAACACTTCATTACGATTCTTCTGTTATGGGTGTGAAATTTGGGGTTCTGAACACATATTATGTCGAAAAACTTAATAAGCGCTTTTGTAAAATTCTCTTGAGTGTAAAAAATACTACCCATATAGCGATGGTCTATGGTGACCTCTGCCAGTATCCTCTACGCATAGCGATAGACAAAAGAATGGTAGTATTTTGGGCAAAATTAATAACAGGCAGGGAGTCCAAAATTTCATATAAACTGCATAGCTTAGAGGGAGGTACATGAATACATGCACGTTGTTATTACACCACAAAAACATCCATTACCGTTCAATCACTACTTGCTAAATCAATTATCTGCATTTTGCTATCAGAATAAGATTGTTATGCCTGCATACACACCTCCCCATGCCTAATCCTATTCCTATGGACCCTCAACCAGGCTACTGGTTGAGTCCCATCTCCAGCCTACCATCAGGTATAGACTGGCACCAGTCTATTCTCACCTCATAGTGACACTTGTCGCTAAGCGCGCTCGCGCATGCGCATTAGAGCCCGAATAGGAAACGGATTCACTTTTCAATTATTCTGCTTGCAGAATAGTTGTCTAAAAATATTTGTATAAGTGTTTGTGTTTTGCGCTGTGTCAGTGATACCTTTGACTTTATATCTCGGAGAAACATGCCCAATATGAAGTCAATCCTCCCTAAATACGTCTAGGAAGTATAATTGTGTTTATACGGTATCTTATAGACGAATTTTTATATATTACCGGTTTTCGTGAAGATCGTTTTGCTTCGTGGTAGCTTGATTATTATGCCTATCCTTAATTCATCATCATCATTAATAATGTCCAGTCCATTTCTAGAGCCTGTAACGAAGTTATTTCTAGTGCATTATAAGGATTATCATAAAATTTCCCTTGAAAGTTTCTTGTCAGGAAATTTGAACTTTCCCGCCGTTAGGAACTGAATTTAGGGTGTCTTTCGAGTTTGAGCGGTATGCTTCATTGTTACGTTTTTTCGGTTTTAGGAGTCAGTGAAATTGTCAGATACGGCAAAATGTTCATCGTCAAAATGTGATCGTCATCACTCTATCGAGTTCGCCGGGCACGTCTGTGCGAAGTGTACATCCTGTACACCCAATGCTATGTGTGGAATTTGTAACGGGTGGCCGGTTTCGGTAGCGAAAGCATTTTTTAAAAGATTTGTCTGTTAAACAATCGCTGCCCTCTGGTCGTCCTTCCCCTTCCTCCGTTGCTAGCAAGGCAAAGGCTGTTTCCGCTGCTCAATCCTCTGTTCCGTTATCAGTAGCAACGGAGGGGGGGGGGGAACTCGTCTGGAAATTCGGACGCCGTGATGGCGCTTTTTGCGAGGTTCGAATCTTTTGCCTCGGTGCTGACTAAATCTCTCGATGAGCGAATATCTTCTGCTATGAAGGAGGCCAAAAAGCAAGAAAGTTCTTCGAGTTCGGAGGATAGCCCGAAGGCTAGCGGGCGTTCCCGCAAATGGGGGAAGCCGGTCCCTCTAACCTCTAGGCAGGTTTTAGTGTCACCAAAGCAGAAGTCAAGAGCATCCAAGCTCTTGAAGGAGTGCTTGAGCAGTGCACCAGATAAAATCCACATAAGACTTGAGAGTGGCGGGCATAACCCTCAAGCAGTGGTGGCGTCGGCTGAAACCGACGTCCATAAGGCCAGACCTTATGCTAATGCCAGTTGTTATTACACCACAAAAACATCCATTACCGTTCAATCACTACTTGCTAAATCAAATATCTGCATTTAGCTATCAGAATAAAATTTTTATACTCGCTTACATACTCCCTAATGCCAATACCATCACCATGTAGACCCTCAACCAGGCTTCTGGTAGAGGGACCCCCTGCATTAGCCTTACAATAGACTGGCACCAGTCTGTACACACTCCTTGGTGACGCCTGTCACTAAGCACGCTCGCGCATGCGCAGTAGGTCCCAAATGTGAAAACTGATTCACTTTTCAAATATTCTGCTAGCAGTACAGTTGCCTGCTATCAATCTGATATAAAAGTTTTAGCTTTGCTACTGAAAGTTTTCAGTTATTACTATATTTGACACGAATCATGCCTACCATGAAACCAATCCTTCCTAAGTTATGTTTAACTTTTATATCATGGTTTTTTAGAGGTGTTTGTAACTCTTGAGTTACCAGTTTTCGTGTCTCTACTCCCGTTTTTGAGGTTAGAGTAACCAGGCCTATTATATACCAGCAAGAGTACCATGTTATAAAATAGCCAGTACCACTCCTATTAACGTAGTTCCTAGTGCCCTCAAACATCATCAATCAGGAATCATTATGATTTCTTTCTTCAGTCACTTTCTTAAGTACGCCTATGACGTATCCTCATCAAAGCTAGCTGCGTTATTTCTTATCATTTCTTATTTTTCAAAGGAAGTGTCCTTAACTTCTGAGAAAGTAAAATGTACGTCAATCAAGTGTGATCGTTTTTCTCGCTAAGGTCTATGCGGGCCACGTTTACCTGAGGTGTACCTCCGGCTCCCCTCAAAATAAAAATGGGATTTGTAAGGGTTGGCCATTGGTCTTATCTAAATTGTTCTTCAAAGATTTTGTCGTTGAGCCTGCGCAAGTGGGCTAAGCCGGTTTCCTTGACATCTAGGCAACAGGTCAAGTCTCCAAAAGGTAAATCCAGCGACTCGAGAAAGAAGCCTGCTAAGTCATCCTCTGGTAGGAGCCAGGCCATGTTAGTCTTGAGGATCAGATAATCCTCAAGAGATGGCATCGGTGGCGGAAGCTTCCGATTTGTCATCACATGCAAAAGTTCGTTTCTCAGTGATACCGATTGCCAGGAATGTTTTAGCATCACCGATTGCCTATGCTCCCGTCTCTGCTCCTGGCTTGTCCGGGCAAGCGGGTTTGCCGTCCGGATTGTCTTCTGGTTTTACCGGGCATCCGGAAATGAGCACCGTGATTGTTTCTGGCTTGGCTGAACATCCGGTGACTCATGATAATCTGGCTTTTTCGTCAACTTCCGCCGTTTCCGGCTATAGAGTTCCGATTCCGGACTTCCGTTTCCGGTTTTTCAGCTTCCTCTTCCGATAGTAGTGTTGCTACTTCCGGTAGGAAGAATGCTTATCTGGGTCTGTTGGACCTGGCATTGCATCATTCATCTATTTCCGTTTCCGGTTTTTCAGCTTCCTCTTCCGGTAGTAGTGTTGCTACTTCCGGTAGGAAGAATGCTTATCTGGGTCTGTTGGACCGGGCATTGCATCATTCATCTATATCCGTTTCCGGCTCAGCTTCCTCTTCCGGTAATTCTGTACATCCGGGTTGTAGGATCTTGATCAGTTTCCGGTAGTCTACTTCCGGTTACGCACTTCCGTTTTCCTTTTTTCCCACATCCGGATTTCGTACAGCCGGGGATAAGGTCATTTCCGGTTTTCATGGATTTTTCTAGTGTTATAGGATTATCTTCCGGGTCTGTCTTCCTGTTTTGGATTTCAGGTGATAGAGAACTTCCTGGGGTTCCAGTTTTGTTCTTCAAGTCCGGTTTACATGTTCGCTTTCCAAGAATCTTGTCATCTTCTTGCCTAAGATTGAGTCATATTTCCGTATTTGTTTAATATTGGAAATGTTGAATGGCTGGAAATATTCATACCGAGTCATTGCCAGTCTCTCTTGGAATTGTAGTCTATTGAGACATTTATTCGTTTATTAGTGACAATTTTGAACGTAATTAAAGACTCTTCTGACTGGTTGCCGTATGGGTTTTTTGTTGCAGATTATCTTATATGCGCATATCATCAGCCGATAAGTCAATCTATTCTACGCATTATCTCGAGATACGATTTTTACGTGAATCCAACTTTAGATGGCCAGTTGTCTTCGGGCCAGTCAGCCCTTTTTCACGCTCCTTTTACTTCTTATGTCGGTAGGTTGACATATTTACTTTAACCAAAGGGAGTGAATTTGTATAGGGAAAAACCTTGATTCTGGCATAAATCGTAGTCTAGTTTTGTCAGTCGCTGAAAAGAATTAGATTCAGTAAAGGTGTCATAGGGATCAGTATGACTAAAGGATTAATGTCTACAAGAACAATAGTCGCTTAGAAAAGATAATCAAGCGGATAAGGGGGCAGGAAGAAGGAATATAAGCCGAATTCTTCTGCGTTGACATAGTTTCGGTGAGTTCGCTTTGTTTTAATTTTTTCCAGATTTTTGGTTGTTTTCCCTTTTCTAGCGTAATTTTTTGCTCTATTTTGACTGGGTTGCTGCAGGCCTCCGGACGGTGGTTTTGGTGGGCGGGGACTCAGGATTTGCTGGTTTTGTTTGGGGGCGGTCTGGCTGAGGGTTGTTGGTGAAGCGAATTCCAGTCGAGTCGGTCCAATTGCCAACCCGGCCTACTTAAATTAGTCGGCTCGGCCTAGGATAAAAAGTCATGTCGGCCCGATTTAATAGTCAAATAGGCCTAGGAATGCATTCAACTGGCTTCTTTCTTCTTCTTTTCGATCGCTGGTATCACACTTGGAGAGCCGTTCTCAAGATGAAATCTTTTCACCGGGCTGGAAGCATGGATGGAATAATTGGGAATCTCATATTTCTATATCCTTGATTTCGGAAGTTTTCTTCAAAAATTGATGATGTGGAAATATGAGATCCCTCTTATACCAGTCATATTATACCAGCATTAGTCGTCTGTTGGTGGATCTAAAAATATTTACTGGCGTTTACGTCTCTTTATTAAAAGACGGTCAGAATTATTAGTGTCTATTATTTTCACTAACGCGCAACTATTTTACATAAGACGTAGACAATCTTTATCCTAAAAGCACTATCTTTTTAAGACGATGGCGATCTTAAGATATTACCGAGATTTCTGTGTATGTCATGGTATACAGATTATCGTGTGTAGTAGCTACCATAGAAGTCTAGGTAGGCCTGCTACACTCGTTAAACTTTATCCTATTTAAGTGGACTGGTTAGCCCAATAATATTGCTATAGCTATGTTCATATGTACAGTTAAATGCGCAGTGTCGGTTCGGACTAATAGTGCACCTATAGGTATATACATGTGTGTACATATGTGCATTCGTATGTGGTTATGGGTGATAATGTAGGGTCAACTCGACCCTAAGGTATAATCGCACATGTTAGGCATAAACATAGGTCGAGTTGGAACTAGGCCGAGCTGTGGGTGGGCTGGGGTGTATTTGGGCCGAGTTGACTGGATACCGGTGAAGCCACTGGCAACTTTCGGTCGGATTGTTCCCGGACTGTTCGGTGGGTCTTGGATTTTTGCTCGTTGAAGTTGTTGTCTGAGGGCTGGCGATGGGCCGGTTGGAGTGGGGTGGGGGTTGCGCTGAAGGGGTGGAGGAATGGCTGAGAATCTTTGGATTTGAGCAGCCACCAACAATTTTCGGTCAAAATGTTTTTAAAATATTTTGCAGGTCCAGAGATATTACAGTTGTAATATGTCGTCTGCAAAATTCAGTATCCAGACAGTTAATATCAAGTATCAGTATTCAATCTTTCCTTTTATCGGGATTTCTAACACAATGTCATTTGTTATTACAAAGATGAAATTATTGATTCTAAGACTATAAATATAAGAATCAATAAATATATACAAAATCTTTTAAGTTTTCTGCCTCTGGGCATAAATATCGAATGGTTTAGGATATCTAATTGATCAGTATACCTAAGCCAAGTCTTGAAGCTGGCTTGTTTTTCCTATGTCGATGATTTAAATATAGGACACAGTTTTGCAATCATTATAGGATCCTGTCACGTTCAGGCTGATGATTTTCCAGTGATTGCAGTCTAATACTTCAGTGTAGAAGAAGTGAGTGCAATCTTGGGAGTTAGTCGACCTTAGGTATATATATATATAAAACCCTGTGACTTGAAGAATGAGTCTAGGTCGTTTTTGAATGTGTTTTATGTTGGCGCGTTAATTGCTTCTGTTGGTAAAGGATTCCATACATTAACACGATTTGTAAGAAATACTTGCATAGACAAGTATTATTTGACAAGCTGACAAGATGATCTGTCAAGCCCGAGTGGCTAGGCAACCGTTGATGTATTCAATAACAAATTTCTTATTAAATCTGCTCCATTATTATACGATTTTTAAATTAGATAGTCAAATGTTTGCCATAGTTCTCTTAACAGGACCTTGTTATGCGTTCTATTCGTAGAATTGTGATGATGTCATCACAAGTAAGTTTCCCTTATTTCATCTTTTTGAGTGGTGGTTTGGGAAACAGTAATTTCTTTTCTTCATTTTATCTTGCTAAATTCTGTCAAGATTTGAGGTTTTCGAATTCCAGTCGGGATTATTGCAGATCTCAGGTACAGGATTTGGCTATATCTTGACTCTAAGCACTCCCTTAGGCTTACTATGGTTTTTTTTTGATTTCCCACGATATCTGGTTACATCTCTATAAATAAAATTATCTATAATTTTTGCAGAGTCTTTAGCTTTTTAATAAGTTAGGCTATACTGATATGAGACTTTTCTCCATTCAGAGTAAGCGGTATTATTATTAAAATATCCAAAATAAACATGAGTTACCTCTTTAGTGAGGGCTAAGCAATAAGGATATAGCCCAGGATTTTGGTTGGAGCATCATGGCAGATGTAATCTATGTGTTTTCTATAAGCAGTCCTCTTTAGCATATAGTAAGTTTGCCACATCTTTAAGGGCGGCCCTTATCAAAAGGGCCAGATATTCTTGGATCTAGAACCCTTCTCTGCAGTCTCCTCCCAAATGGTCTTCTGTTCCTCTAATCAGAAGCTATTAGCTTTAGAGGTGTTGTTGTCTTCTATGCTTGTCAAGGAGTCTAAGAAGAGGCTCTTCTGTGGAAAGTAAATCCAGGCTTCTGTTCTGGGTTGGATTGTCTGATAGGCATCTAAAGCTCGATTCGTTCAGTCATTGCCATGGGGTCTTCTTTCATTTTTAGAACGAGGATCGAGTTTTTCTTGGGATGTCACTAGATCCAATCTGTTTGCGACCTGTCTGATTGGCCAGATTTTATCTTTCATGTCTCCCTTTTTCGGACAGTCAGGTTAAGGGTCTCTAGTTCTCGATTCGATCGGACAATTCGACAGCAGTCTCTTATATCAGCAGGCAGGGGGGGGGGGGCACAAAGTCGTCTCTCCTGTACTTGGAAGTGTGGAACCTTCTCATGTGATGTCGCATGAATAAAAAATTTCTAGTGTCCACTCATGTCCCAGGCTGTCTGAGTTTTCTTGCGGACCAATTGTCTCGGGCGTGGGCTGTGGATGCCCTGTCTCAGTCCTGGTGAGGAATCTTCGCTTATGCGTTCCCTCCCACAATCCTGATTTCTTTTGGTTCTGAAGAAAGTCAGGGACCAGATCTGCGAGATCTTGTTAATAGTTCCCTTTTGGCCAGTAAGGATCTGGTTTGTAGACCTTCTCGATCTTCTAGTACCTACCATCATCCAAACCAAGGAATCTTAAGTCTGTGCGTTTGGAGTATATCGAGTGCTCGATCCTTGAGATTAAAGTTTCTACAAGATCTCATGAAATCTTCGATTCTGCCAGGGGAGTCGTCTCGAAGAGTTTACAAGAGTCGGCTTAAGATTTTTGGAGAATGGTGTTCAGATCAAGGTCTCGTGCCTGATTCTGTTTCTATTTCCCAGATGTTAGACTCTTTTTCTTATCTGTTCGACTCTTTACATCTGTCTGCTAACACTGTAAGAGGATATAGATTTTCTTTTGCATCTTCGCTTCCTTGTTTGTTGAACGCGGAAGTTGAAGCTACTATGGTTCTTAATCTTTTGATCAGAGGGTTAGGTAATATTCGTCCTCCAGGTGTTAAACCTTTGCCTTCCTGGAACTTGGCTCTGGTTCTTCAGGTTCTTGGGCAGGACATCATTTCCAACCTATCTCTACGATTAGCTTGAATCTTTTAACTTTTAAGACCGTCTTTCTAATTGCATCTGCTTCTGCTAGAAGACGATCCGAAATCCATGTTTTCTCCGCTGAAAAGGATATGTTTATCGAATCTGGGGACGGTCTGGTCTTATATCATTGAAGGGATTTTTTGTCAAAGACTCAATCAATCCGTTATCCAGCTAAGCCGATTATTTTACAATCTTTAACCTCCTTTTCTCCGGCTGACAGATTTTGGTGTCCTGTCAGAGCTCCAAAAGTTTATAAGTGTCATTCTGATTTTTAGAGATCCGATCTGTCCCTTTTCTGGGTTCCGTATGAGGAGGGGTTGGCCAGTCCAGTCTCTAGGGCATCTATTCCCAGATGGATTTGTGAGACCATTCACATTAAAGCTCATGTCATTAGAGGGATGGCTACCTCTTTTGCCCTTTTTGCTGGCTCTTCTGTAGACGAAGTTATGCAGGTTACAGGATGGAAATCCGAGTCTACTTTTACTACTTTTTATTTAAAAAGACCAGAGCACAGCAGCTTCCTTGTTTAGGAACTTTATGATTTTAACTAAAAGGCTGAAGACCATTTACCAAGCACATCCCACCATTTCGTTAGGACCGTGCGTCTGCATGTAATGGTGTGAGTTGTTCTTTGGTTTTTATTTATTTCTTTAAGTTTAAAGAAATCCTTGTTTGATAATCACTGTGTGATTGATTAAGATGCACCATTATGTTATGTTATTAACATTTGGTTATCTTTTGTTTGATTTTTTATCCTTGCTTATGGATTCTCAAATCTCCTCCCACCAAAGTTTCGTAGTGGGGCACTGACCAAATCTACGGGTTTAGCAAGTAGTGATTGAACGGTAATGGATGTTTTTGTGGTGTAATAACAACCCCCAACAGACCCCCCTTTAGTGGGTTGGTCTGTAGTTTTATTAACCACTATAAAAACATACTTACCGTTCAATCACTACGACCCGGCCTCAGCCACCCCGCTTGGTATTGATTTGAGAATCTATTCTGGATATATGGCACTTAAATTTAGAAAAGTGAATCAGTTTTCACATTTGGGACCTACTGCGCATGCGCGAGCGTGCTTAGTGACAGGCGTCACCAAGGAGTGTGTACAGACTGGTGCCAGTCTATTGTAAGGCTAATGCAGGGGGTCCCTCTACCAGAAGCCTGGTTGAGGGTCTACATGGTGATGGTATTGGCATTAGGGAGTATGTAAGCGAGTATAAAATTTTATTCTGATAGCTAAATGCAGATATTTGATTTAGCAAGTAGTGATTGAACGGTAAGTATGTTTTTATAGTGGTTAATAAAACTACAGACCAACCCACTAAAGGGGGTGTCTGTTGGGGGTTTTACGGTGGTTCCGGTCGTTAAGGTTGTGTCTAGATCGCCCGTTTCTAAGAGAGGACTCCTTTATTTTCGAATTCCGGTAGAGGCGTTTCCGTTTCCGGTTTGGACGCTAGTCAATACACTTCCGCTTCCGGTCTTAGGGGTGTACTTCCGGGTCGTCCAGACCTGGATAGACTTCCGATTTCCTTTCCCGGTTTCATGAGCGCTTCCGGAAGAATGCATATCCGGTTCTATCCTATTTTTTCAGCTTCCTCTTCCGGTTATTCTGTACATCCGGGTTGTAGGATCTTGATCAGTTTCCGGTAGTCTACTTCCGGTTTTATCCATTTCCGTTTCCTTTTTTCCACATCCGGATTTCATACAGCCGGGGATAGGGTCATTTCCGGTTTTACCCGGCATTACTTTGTTCATCCATTTCCGGTTTTTCAGCTTCCTCTTCCGGTAATTCTGTACATCCGGGTTGTAGGATTTTGATCAGTTTCCGGTAGTATACTTTCGGTTTATGCATTTCCGTTTCCTTTTTTCCACATCCGCTTTCCTAGAATCTAGTCATCTTCTTGCCTAAGAATTAGTCTTAGTTACGTATTTGTTTAATATTGGGAATGTTTAATGGTTGAAATTATTCATACCGAGTCATTGCCAGTCTTGTAGTTTCTCTTGGAATTGTAGTCTATTCAGACATTTATTCGTTTATCAGTGACAATTTTCAACGTAATTAAAGACTCTTCTGACTGGTTACCGTATGGGATTCTGCTGCAGATTATTTTATATGCGCATTTCATCAGCCGATAAGTCAGTTTGTATTCTACGCATTATTTCGAGATACGATTTTTGCTTTAATCCAACTTTAGATGGCCAGTTGTCTTCGGGCCGTTCAGCCTTTTTTCTCGCTCCTTTTACCTCTTATGTCGGCAGGTTGACATATTTATTTAACCAAACGGAGTTTATTTGTGGATGGGATAACCCGGATTCTTACGTAAATCGTAGTATAATTTTGTCAGTCGCTGAAAAGAATTAGATTCAGTAAAGGTTTCATAGGACCATTATGAGTACAGTATTAATGTCTACAAGTACAATATTCGCTTAGAAAAGATAATCAATCGGTTAAGGGGCAGGAAGGAGGAATATGAGTCGAATTCTTCTTCTGCGTTGACATAGTTTCGGTGAGTTCGTTTTGTTTTCATTTTTTCCCAGATTTGTGTTTGTTTTCCCTTTTATAGCGTAATTTTTGCTCTATTTTGACTGGGTCGTTGCGGGCCTTCGGACGGTGGTTTGGGGGGGGGGGGAGAGAGACGGGGCGGGGCTCGGGATTTGCTGGGTAGTTTGGGGGCAGTTTGGCTGAGGGTTGGTGATGCCACCGGCAATTTTCGGTCGGATTATTCCCGGGCTATTCGGTGGGTCTTGGGTTTTTGCTCGTTGAGATTGTTGTCTGGGGGCTGGCGGCGGGCCGGTTGGAGTGGGGTGGGGGTTGCGCTGGAGGGGGAAGAGCGGCCGAGAATCTTTGGATTTAAGCATCCGCCAACTATTTTCAGTCAAAATGTTTTCAAAATCTTTGCAAGTCCAGAGATATTACAGTTGTAATATGTCGTCTGCAAAATTCAGTATTCAACAGTTAATATCTAGTATGATAGTATCAGTGTTCAATCTTTCCTTTTATTGGGATTTCTAACGCAATGTCATTTGTTATTACAAAGATGAAATTATTGATGCTAAGACTATAAATATAAGAATCAATAAATTTATTAAAATCTTTGAAGTTTTCTGCCTCGTGGCATAAATATCGAATTGTTTAGGATATCTAATAAGCTATCTCGGAGTTCCGAATGCGCATGTGCAGCAGACGTCGGGTCAAAGGTCAAAGCACATAAACAAACCACTGCTTTCACTTAGTAATAATCACATAGCTTTTACGGCGTTTTCAGCTAAATAAACTTTTTACAAACATCTCGCTTCGTAAAGATAATGTTCTTACGTAATAATCACTGCGTGTTTATAAAAGAAATTTCATATGGCTAACACAAATCGCCCGAAGTACCCTATTTTCGTATATGCCCTATATAGTTAGCCTATATAATATGTAGTACTGCTATGTTTAATTCCAGAGACTGTCGCCGGGTATTATATAATTTTTTTTATTTCATACCCATGTTAATTAAAACCTACACAATCAACAGTTTGTAACTATTATTTTTTTATCTATATATAAATGTATACAATTAGCAGCCTTGGCGGTTAGCGCGTCGACCCCCCCCCCCCAACACGCAGACCCCCCCCACCCCAAAAAATTGCCACGGCCGGGGTGTCAAGAACGTAAATATTTGTTATTAAATCTTTAAAGAAAACTCATGTTTGGCTGTATGTTTTAACCCATTTCCCCCCAATAGCAGTTGGCTGCTATAACCTTTTGGAAATTTATATCACATATCATATATAGCGCCTACATTCATAGGCGTGTAGGAACGTACTTTGGCATGGGGGGGGTGGGGGTGGGGGGTTGATGGCGCTAAACTATATGGGTGTGACTAAAACCTAATGGGCGCTACGGAGAATACACTGAGAGAAAAAAATATGAAGGGTTGCTAGTGCCCCCACCCCTCCCCTACGCCTATGTATATGGCAACTGGCAAGCATCTCGAAAACTTAAAAGCCAACTTGTCCTTGTATGGTATCTGTGTTAAATCCAATAAGCGAACTTGTAAGGTTCTGAAAACAAGTAGGTTTTTTTTTAATTTACGTTCGTGATACCCACCCACCCATCCACCCATCCACCCCACACATAGACTATACCCCCTCCAACAATGGCAATCCGGTGATTTTTTGGTTTGAAAAATCCAAATTTGTAAACAAAATTAGTGTGAATTATGGTATGTTGTGGTGCATTGTTTTAATTTTATTTTAAGAGCAACCCTATGTCTAAGCTCTACAATTAAAGTATTAGAAGGATTCTCAGATCGAGCTTAATCTTCAAAGATTTCCATTGGGAAGATCTAACTCACACCCTCCCGACACTGCCTCCTGCCACACTGTCAATCAAATAATGTGTCAGACCAATGCGATTACTGATCACCCATGTACCTAAACAATCTAGCAACCAAAGGATCAACAAGTCAGCCACTCTAGAGCAATCAGAATAATAATTCAGTCAATCAATGAATAAAGAATAAAGAAATGAATCAAGCAATAGTTGGATTCAATTCCATTCAACTACAGCCAGCCATGCGATCGTTCGGCCAATCAATTAGGTATATATATATATATATATATATACACGCACAAATGCAGTGGCGTCGTGTATGGGGCGGTTTGGGCTACCAAGTAGCCTAAATGCATGAGTGAGTGATCGACTAACCAACAGAGTACATGACTAGCTGGCTGGCCCGCCAACCGACTGACTCATAGACCGACCGACTCACAGACCGACCGACTCAGAGACCGACCGACTCAGAGACCGACCGACTCACAGACCGACCGACTCACATACCGACCGACTCACAGACTGACCGACTCACAGACCGACCGACCCGACCCGATCCGACACGACCCAACCAACAGACCGAGCCCACACACCCACCCACCCATCGACTGACCAAGTCACTCGCTCGCTCGCTTGCTCACCCGCCTGCTCGCTCGCCCGCCCGCTCGCTGGCTGGCTGAATGGCTGGCTGGCTCGCTCACTCACTGGCTCGCTCACTGGCTGGCTGGCTGGCTAGCTCGCTCACTCACTCACTGACTCATTCACTGACTCACCGACCGACTCACTCACTCACTCACTCACTCACTCACTCACTCACTCACTCACTCACTCACTCACTCACTCACTCACTCACTCACTCACTCACTCACTCACTCACTCACTCACGAGTGAGTGACTGATAAATTGTGTGAGTGGGTGAGTGAGTACGTGGCAGGACGATTGACCAACTGGCTGGTCAACCGACCAACTAACTGGCTGAGTGGGTGGGTGGGTTGGTCAGTGGTGGATTGGGTCAAAGGTTGATGTCTGTCTTCCGATGGGGCTGCCACATGCCTGATTGTCTGGCTGCCGCCCTGGCTGATTGCCTGACTTGGCTGCCTAATTGCGTACCCTGCCCAGCCCAGTCCTGGCTGCATGCCTGTCATGCCCTGACTGCATGACTGCCATGCCCTGACTGCCCGACTACCTATCATGCCTTGACTGACTGCCTGCCTGTCCTCTACTGCATGGCTGCCTGCCAGCCCTACTCTGGCTGCCTGATTGCGTGCCCTGCCATGGCTGCGTGTCCTGACTGCCTGCCCTGCTCTGGCTGCCTGTCATGCCCTGACTGACTATCTGCCCTGGCTGCCTGCCTTCCTGTCCTCCCGTGGCTGCCTGATTGCATGGCTGCCATGCCATGCCATGCCCTTGCTGCCTGCCTGCTCTGATCTGGCTGTCTGATTACCTGCCTTGTCCTGAATGACTGCCAGCACTGGCTGGCTGGCTGGCTGCCTGCCTGCCCTCCCTGGCTGCATGATGCCTGCCTGCCATACCCTGGCTGCCTGATTGCCTGCCTGCCCTCCCCTGGCTGCCTGATTGCCTGCCTGCCCTCCCTTGGCTGTGTGATTGCCTGCCTGCCATGCCCTTGCTGCCTGATTGCTTGCCCTGCCATGGCTGCCTGATTGGGGTAATATTACATAGTGCACCGGTCCTGCCCTGGCTTCCGGCCTGAGTGGTTTGTTTGACTGATGTTTATTTATGGATAATATAATAAACATAATTATACTCTGTTTGGGATAATTCCTTTATCAATGAATAGCGCAATCTACGCGCACGTATATTACATTGAATGATTACATTAGGTGGCCTAATAGTGCCTTTAGGAGACTAGAGAATTTTATAGTGTTAAATTGGGAATATTAGAACAATGAAATTGTAAAACCCGAGTATGCGTAGTACCATACACACTAAGTATATAGGCCTAACTATGAAGCTGGTGTACGTGTGTAGGTCTACGCTCTCAGTCTCACGTATTCTCCTTCGATCAATACTCACCATTCTGTTACTTCTGATATACAGCTGGCCCTGACAGCGGCTCTAGGATTATAGACTTAGAAAGCTTTACCGACTCCTGGGAACCGGGTACTCGGCTCCCAACTGCCGAGTACCCGTTTACCATAGAGCTCATTCTTGTTTGCATAGCAACAAGAGCTATACATGCTTTTTGCATTAAGGATTTTAGTGGTTTTTTTGTGAAACAAAAGATCTAAGTCTTTAATTTGTGATAGTTTGTGTGTTCGTGAAAGGATTAACTAAGGACTATGGAGGATACCGCTGAAGATAACCAGGTTGTATCGTTCTTTATTATCCATAGTTAAAAGACTTAGGTCTCTAAATTTCGTTGTGTCGCATGTTCCAATTTCTGACCCCATAGAATCTGGGACGTGTGCTAACAACGATATATGCCAGACGATCGCCTTCTTTAACCCCCAACAGGCGATCGGCAGATATGAAAATAGGTGTTTGCTACGGTATTTCTAACACGAATATCGGCTGACGTCGTTCTCCGTAGAATCCGAGCGGGTGACGTCACACCCGGTCGCTCGGATGTTTATGTGAAGAAAATTTTTTTTCATTAATTCGCGCATCTTGTTCTGGGTGCTGCGTACTAAAAATGGTACCGGAAACTTTAGAATGATCAAGTTTACGTGCGATCACGATCGGTTTGCAATGATCGGTGGTTTCAAAATTCTTGAGTAGATGCGTGGTCTGCGGTTTTACCGTGTGATACAGCAGTTTGTTATACATTTTGTTGTTTTCTTCACATATCGTGCTGCGTTCGTAAGGAGTATAATTTATATTGATTAGTAAATATACCCCGAATGCTATGCGATATGATTCCTGGAGCCGTTACACATCCTGGAGGATATAATATGGGTGTGTTTGATGCCCGCCGCGTTCTTGTCGTCATAATCAATGCGATCGTTGTTGTAACGTGGCGGGGTGGGGTGCGGGGAGGTTACGGTTAATTTATGAGTCAAAATTATTTGAAAATTAATTGTCTGCCTTCCATCCGGGTCTCGTTCCGCTTGTTTATTGTAGGTTTGTGCTTATTTTATAGGCCAAGCCAGCCCCGCCATGATGTGACGAATGTCATAAGTTTGTCCGTGTAATGTTCAAGGACCATGCTTGTTTTAGGTGTTCCCTGTGTAATATAGATCATAGGTGTAATGTTTGACTCAGTGTGGTCCGTCGAAATGATGGTTAAGTTCCTTGCCCAGAAGGACTTGGCTGGGTCTGACGCGGGGTCAGGTGGTCCGAGACGAAATCGTGGAGCGCCCGGTTCGGCCGGTGGGGGTGCTCCACGTCCCCAGCTGGAGGTGGCGGAGATGGCACCGCCGGCGTGGTTTGGTCCGGCTATGCAGGGTTTTCTGCATAGCGTTCTGCCCACGCTGGTGTCGTCCCTGCTACCAAAGGTTGGGGGGCAGTTTCTCCCCATGCCTGGTACGGATCCTGTCCTCGGACAGGATTCTGGACTGGTTACCGAGGGGGCCGTCTCGTACGGCCCCCTGGCAGTCCCGTCTGGCTTCGGCCAGACGGGTTCTGTCTCTCTGCGGCCACCTCCGGGTGGTCCAGTAGCGGTGGCCGGTCCGTCAGTAGTGACGACTCTTCGGAGTCTGAAGACGAGGAGGCCGAGGAGGAGAGGTTGCTGCGGCCCGTGAAGCCGCAGGTGGAGAATATGGAGGTTGATTCCGTCCTGGACAGAACCGGCCTCCATTTGTCTGGTTTGGCGCAAGCCAGGTCAGCGGCTCCGCCTGCGGCTGAGGCCAATCCGTTACCGTGCACCGGTTCCGGGCGGCTTGGTTTGTCACCAGCCGTCACGGGAACGGGTGTGCCGGGCCAGGCGTGGTACTCACCTATCTCGCCTGGTCCGGCAGCCGGACGTGGGGTGCCGTTGGCGCCCGTGTCCGGCTACGGTTCCGCGACTGTTACGGGTCCGTACGGTTTTCCGTGCGGACCTACCCCATGGACCGGAGTGTTTCATGGGGTGGTGGCGGAACCATGTGGTAGCGGAGTGCCTGGCGTGTCAGCCGTGGCTCCTTGCCGGGAGGCCGTGGCTGGCAGACCCGTGAGCACGTCAACGGGTGACGTGTTTGCGGGGGTGTCTTCGTCGGAGGTAGATTGGTCGGATGCTCTGGCATGGCTAGCCAGGGTTGACCCGTCTGTGGTTTCGGCCACGGCCGATGAAGATGCGCCCCGTCCGTCGGTTGCGTCGATTAGGACGCAGATTTTGCCCGCGGCCCGGATCCAGTCATTGGGACTGGATCCACAGTTCATAGATTTGTTGGATGCTATTTATAGCAAACAACTAATGACCAAGGGTCAGCTCCCTGCAGCCTCCAGGGAGGTGCGGGCAAGATGTCGTATTCCGCGGGGGGAATACGACAGGTATGGTGTAGTCCCGTCGGTCACGGAGGATGACCGATGGGTATTGGGAGTCCAGAGTGCCGGGTCGGGTGGCCCCGGTCCGGCACTAGTGGATAAATCTCAAGTACACCAGGAAGAAGTCCTGTCCCTATGCGATGAGGGTGTGAGGGCAGCGATGAGCGCTGTCAATCATTCTTATCGTACCCTTCAGTCGGTGTGGGCTGAAGCGGGGGGCAGGCCACCCTGTGCCACCTGTGGCGCTTTCATGTGTTAATGACGGTGCAAGCGCGAGTGACGAAGTCCAGGAGGCAAATGGTTATTGACCATATGCGTCCGTCTACGGCAGTCAGGGAGCGTCTTCTTGGGACGCCCCTGACAGGGCGTAGCATCTTCGGTGGCCAAGCGCGGGCCATCTTAGAGGACACCGCCAGTATCGCGCAGAATCGGTTAGCGGTAAACCTACAGCTAGAGCTAGTGCGGCAAGCGCACGCACTAGGGGCTGTGGGGAAACCGCTAACGGTACAGC
The DNA here is from genome assembly GCA_034401795.1 of Chaetoderma sp. LZ-2023a. Lineage (NCBI taxonomy): Eukaryota > Metazoa > Mollusca > Caudofoveata > Chaetodermatida > Chaetodermatidae > Chaetoderma > Chaetoderma sp. LZ-2023a. The sequence continues at coordinate 2,467 of JAVVLW010003067.1, read as the reverse complement.
CTTCAAAGAAGCAGAAGAAGCATAAGGGCAAGGCGAAAGCCAGGCCTGTTGCGACTTCTGCTTCAGCTGGGTTTTCAGAGCCGCTGCCGGCGAAGAAGCCCAGGAAGGTTGTAGAGGCGCCTACCCTCCCCAATGTTGCTCCTGACCGCCCTAGGGGCGGGAAGGGCAAGGGGAAGGGTAAGGGTAAGGCCTCAAAAGGCGGACAGAAGGGGCCGAAGCGTACCTGAGGGTACGAAAGCTCCCTTCATATCCGCCTGGACCGCGCCTGTGCGACAGGAACAGCGGTGCCAGTTATACCCGTCGTGCCTAGAATGAAATGGTTCTCTCTCTCTCTCGTTAAGAAAGAGGGGGGAGCGGACTGCGAGCCGGACAACTCCGTTAGACGTCGAGGCGTCTATGGTGGGTGGAAGGCTCATGCGTTTCGTCGAGGCCTGGCAAGGGGTGACGTCAGACAGTCTGGTCCTGGGATGGTTATCCCAGGGTTACATGCCGGAGTGGTGGGACTTTCCACCACAAAATCTGTCTTTGGCACCTGTCTGGACACCCGTACCAAGGGAGCCAGACAAGTTAGAAGCCGTTCAAAAGGAAGTGTCGGGTTTGCTTCTGAAGGGAGCAATAAAACCAGCAAACCGAAACACTCCAGGCTTCTATTTAAACATGTTCCTTGTCCCCAAGAGCACAGGGGGATGGAGACCCATACTCAATCTCAGGCCATTAAATTGGTTTATCCATACGCCTCGGTTCCAGATGGAAACGCCGAGGTCGGTAATGCGGGATTGAGGAAAGGAATGTGGTGTGTATCGATCGATCTGAAAAATGCATATTTCCACATTCCTATGAATCGGAGTTGGCACAGGTTTCTGAGATTTGCGTTTCAGAATCAAGTATGGGAGTTTACAGTCTCCCGTTTGGCCTGTCGACAGCTCCGAGGGTTTTCACAAGAGTGGTCCTTGCGGTGACAGCGTTTCTCAGGAAAGAGAACGTGGTGCTACACACCTACATAGACGACTGGCTGCTCAAGGCAGACTCGGCAGCCAGGTTGAACGTGGATACTGCTCTGACTCTGAAGTTACTTTCAGATCTACGCTGCATAGTCAACGAGGAGAAATCCGAGTTGACGCCCATTCAACGTTTCGTTTATTTGGGGATGCGATTCGACCTCGAGGCGGGCAGGGTTTACCCGTCAGAGCCCAGAGTGGTGTCTCTGTTAGCCATCCTCAAGAGTTTTCGAGTGTGAAACCACATTCAGGCGAGGCGGTTCCTTCAGATGATGGTCTCCATGGAGCAGGTTATCCCGTACGCTGCTCTAATGCGAAGGCCTATCCAGTTGTATCTGATGTCTCTGTGGAAACAGAGAACAGAACCCCTGTCAAAACTGGTGCCAGTTTTGGAGCCGATAATATCGCATCTTCTATGGTGGAAACAGTGTCAGAATCTCCTATTAAGGGTTTCGCTGCACCTACCCCGCCCCCAGCTGTCCATCTACACGGATGCATCGCTGGAAGGGTGGGGTGCCTGCCTGGGAGAACACCAGGTCTCGGGTACATGGACTCTCCCGAAGAGTCAGCTGCATATCAATCTGTTGGAAATGATGGCAGTGGAACTGGCGTTGGAAGAGTTCCTTCCGATGATCAGGGGCAAGGTGATATTGATACGGTCGGACAATTCGACAGTAGTATCATATATAAATCGCCATGGTGGGACCAGGTCGCCCACTCTGTGTATCAGGGTGTGGCACTTGATTCAATGGTGCAGGAATTACTCGGTTGTTTTGAAAGCAGCTCGTATTCCTGGCCGATTGAACATTCTGGCGGATGCTTTGTCTCGCAGACAGAGAATCCTGCCAACTGAATGGTCCCTCAACCCTCCAGTTCTGCGACGGATCTTCGAGCATTGGGGCAAACCCAACGTGGACTTGTTCGCCACAAAGGAAAATGCTCAAATCATGACATATGTCTCGCCGATTACAGATCCAAATGCCGTCGATACAGACGCTCTGGCGATAAGCTGGAGAGGGCTGCACGCTTACGCGTACCCACCCACCATTCTTCTACGAAGGTATTGGTGAAGGTCAGGGAGGAACCGTGTCTGGTCCTGCTAATAGCGCTGTATTGGCCGAGCAGGGCGTGGTTCACGGATCTTCTAGATCTGCTGGTGGAAAATCCTGTGCAGTTGCCCGAGATTCCGAACATAATCTCTCAGGCCAAGGGACGCTTCCTACATGAGCGTCCCGAAATGTTTTGACTGCGTGGATGTTATCAAACAACGTTCCACGTCGGAAGGCTTTTCTCGACAGGCTGCTGATTTCATCGCGGCTGCGAGAAGGAGGTCAACCTTCAAGTCATATAACAACAAGGTTAACAGATTTGCAGACTGGTGTGAAGAAAAGGGTATTGATACCCTTCAATCCACTATCAGCAAATAGCAGACTTTCTCTGTGAGCTGTTCTTTTGAGGACTAGCTCCCG
>JAVVLW010003066.1:0-50000 GCA_034401795.1 Chaetoderma sp. LZ-2023a | reverse complement strand
TCTGTGGTGGTGGCTTTCTGGAACACTGACAAATCATTCTCAAATAAAGCGCGGTGGCCATGATTGTCGTCTCTGGCGATGGCTTTCTAGAGCACAGCCAAATCTGACTATTCTCTATTATGATGTATTACATATCTTTCATTCTCTGCATTGCAAAATGGGTAAAGAAACAAAATACAAATGGGCTGTGGCGGTGATTTTCTGAAGCACTGACAAATCATTCTCAAATAAAAGGCACTGGTGGTGATTGTCATCTGTGGCGGTGGCTTTCTGGAGCACCGCCAAATCATTCTCAACTAAAAGGCACTGGCAGTCATTGTCGTCTGTGGCGGTGGCTTTTTCGAGCACCGCTAAATTTCAAATATTCCGTGGGGGTAATTGTCATCTGTGGCAGTGGTTTACTGAGGCACTGACAACTCATTCTCAACTTAAAGGCACTGGCGGTGATTGTCGTCTGTGGCGGTGACTTTCTGAAACACTGCCAAATCTGAATCTGCTCCATCTAAGATAAACAGAATTGGGGCTTCACAAAATTCTGTGCAATTCCGTGCTTGGCATGAAGGATTAACCCATTAACCCCTTCATAAGAACACTGACCAAAAACAGTCCTAGACACAGAGAATGTAAACCTGCAGGCCCAGAGAAGCTATCTCCGGAATTCCACAACTGAAATGCCCAGCTCAATAATTGAGCCAGATTTCTAGTGGCAAAATCCCGAAGACAGACCTCTCCCAGCCCACAAATGGACAATCAGCAAGAAAAACACTTGCCATCTCGAACCAAATTAATCACAAAAGCGGCCAATGGAGACAACTTAAGCAAAACTACAAAAATACAAACTTATACTTAAGCATAATCATCTCCCCTACATTTTCATATTTAAAACTAAAGTATTGGCACACAAAAGAGTACCAATAATCACACATGCACACGCATGCGTGTGTGGTGGAGGTGATGGTGGTGGTGGTATTTTTAGCCCACCTGGCCAGAATGGCCAAATGAGCTTATGCGGTGGCGACCGTCCGTCGTCCGTCAACTTTTTCTTTAAATGACTTCTCAAGAACCACTGGGCCGATTTCAATTATATTTAGCAGGAAGCATCCCTAGGGCATAGAGATTCAAGTTTGTTCAAAGGAAGCTGATCGGCCAAAATCCAAGATGGCCGTTGGCCAAAATGGCCGATTTTTAGAAACACTAAAAAATCGTCTCCGAAACTGCTGGAGGAATTGAGTCAAAACTCATAACACATCTGTGGCAACGGTAGACCCAAGTTTGTTCAAGGCAACCTGATTGACCGATTTGCTTGGCGGCCATCTTGGATGACCTAGTTTTCGCGAAAACAACTCCCGAACTGCTGAAGGGAGAGCTGAAATTTTGTAAATATGCTTGGGACCAAGGGCCTTTCAAGTTTGTTCAAGGGAAGTTTGTTCGTTAAAAAACATAGCCGCCATCAACCAATCAAAATTTAGCGTTTCTTAGTCATATTGGCTTTTTGTATTTGAGGTATTTTGATGGCGAAAATTGCTTTATATATGCTTATCAGTGTGGCCAGTTCAAATATCCCACTTTCGAGACTGTCGGATAAATGGTTTTTCTGCCATCTTGGTTTGTTTTCCCGCCATAGTCTCCCATAGTAAAGTAATGGGCCCATAGTAAAGTAATGGGGAATTCTTTAAACGACTTCTTCTCGAGAACCACTGAGCCAATTTCAATTGTATTTCGGAGGAAGAATTCATAGGGCATAGAGATCTAAGTTTGTTCAGGTGCCCCTGATGGAGACTGCTGTAGCTGAGTCTCTCCCCTCATATACAACAAGGGCTGGGCGTAGAACTAGGTGTCCAGATAGGTTTAGGGATTTTCTAACTTAAATTGTTGTTAGTTCTTTGTAGAATTGTATAATTAGGTGTACATAGTTCCTTCCCTTTATAGTCCCTTTTCCGTACTCAATTTCCTTCCTGTAAATAATTGTACATTTACCATTATATTAAGATTCCCTCGGTTTGGTAGGCTGCACTGGTGGACCATTTATCGTGTAGATAACTGTTGATTGTTAAGTTGCTTTGGTTTGGTAGGCTGTACTGCTGGACCATTTATCGTGTAGATAACTGTTGATAGTTAAGTTGCTTTGGTTTGTTAGGCTGTACTGCTGGACCATTTATCGTGTAGATAACTTGATAGTTAAGTTGCTTTGGTTTGGTAGGCTGTACTGCTGGACCATTTATCGTGTAGATAACTGTTGATAGTTAAGTTTCTTTGGTGTGGTAGACTGTACTGCTGGACCATTTATCGTGTAGATAACTGTTGATAGTTAAGTTGCTTTGGTTTGGTAGACTGTACTGCTGGACCATTTATCGTGTAGATAACTGTTGATAGTTAAGTTTCTTTGGTTTGATAGGCTGTACTGCTGGACCATTTATCATGTAGATAACTGTTGATAGTTAAGTTGCTTTGGTTTGGTAGGATGTACTGATGGACCATTTTAAAGTCCATTAATGTTTGTATAATGCAGTTAAAGACTATAGCTCCTTGCGTCATGACTTTGTGCTATAGTTATGAGGACATATTTTCGGGGTAGGGGGGAAGAATATAGACTGGAAGATTATGTTCCGGACTAATGAGTCCCTGCTTTATATTGTGCCTAACAGAAAAGGTGACCGGGACTGAGTGGCCTAGTAACAAGCGGACATTAGACATAACCAGGAAATGAACAAGTGAACAGTGTGGACAGGAATGAGGGTGAATTAATGAGCATGAATGTAAGTATGTTACAGACATACTACGCGATCTCATGAACTGGATACTCCACCATTCTCTATGGCTCTTAAATCTCATCACCATAAGGGGAAGGGAAATGGACCAAAAGGGCAGTGAGAAGATCTTATGACACCTCCAACTCACTGGACATAGACTTTGTTCCTCACATGTTAGTGGGAAAACAAACCTTTGTGGAGAGAAAAACAAACCCTCTTAAAATGTCCTGCCCTTTTCACATCAAGAGTATACTTACCTCCCTAATACTTTTGATATTGCTAAATATCGGCTTTCACTCAATAAAACACTCAGATTAAAAACAGTTAGGTGCCCCTACTGGGCAGGGAGTCAGAGGTAGTCCGGCGGATGCTCGCCCCACCACCGCGCATGCGCCGACTACTACTTCCTCTTTGCTCATTTATTGGCTAAGGGTTACATGCGGTTTTGTGCTACTCTACATTTTCTGCGCGTTTACCTTGTTTTTCACTTATTTGACGATTGTTGTACGTTCGTGGCATGTCGGAAAGAGAGGACTCACCTTTGGAAGGAGCTGGATCTCTTTATCAGGTGACTTCTTTGATATGCTAGCGTGTTTTGTCCCGGTTTAATGTGTTTCCGGGACTCGCGCTTACCGTGATTAGCGCCTGTTTGTGTTTGTTTTTTACAACATGGTGCTTCATAAGTCTCATTTCTCTTTGTGTTTTTGTCCACAGGTATCACGTAGAAGCTTTGATGGACTTCTCGGCACAAGAGGATATGTTTCTCTCCACCACGGTTCCATTTCCTACTAATACTGTTAGGTTATCTAACCAAAAGATCTATGTTCAGTGAGTTGGAGGCCTATTATAAAGGTCTTCTCACTTTGCCCTCTTGATCCAATTCCTTCCCCTTCGGTGGAGAGAATGTAGAGGCGTACTATGGTGGAGTTCTCCGGTTCATCACGTTGGATGGTTTGTCTGTACAAGTGTCAGGTATCTAATTATTGATAAACAAAAGGGGAGATAATTTCCTTTTTTGCCAATGCTAGAATTGGAAGGAGTTATCTCTGTATATCTGATTGTTGTGTACTCGAAATGCCAATTCAACGGAAATGTTCCGGTTACTTATACAATTCGTTCTTGCACTTGGTGCTTGTTGCGGATCGATTATTTTGGTCACGGGATTGATGACGTCATAATCGGCCTTGGCCTTTATTAACATTTAACGTTTTGTCCACGGCTGGTTCTTCTTGACTTGCGATCTTGAGGATCCTGTCCCTCTCTTTTTAGTTGGTTTTGAGTTCGCTAACCTTAACTATCTTGCTCATTGTCCTTGTCCTTGTCCTGTTTCAGAGACCTGGTTGCCCGTCCTGCGGGAGGTTTCTGAAGAATAGATTCGTACTGCACTTGTGCTTCAGCTGCAGTCCCTGTGGACCGTTGCTGAAGTGCGATGTATGTAAGCAGTGGGGGGGAGATCTAATGTCTGATTTTCTCTCATTGCAGGCAAGGGAGAAGGTGATGGAGGAAGAGAGGAAGAAGAAGAAGGAGGGTAGTAAGAAGGGTAAGAAGAAGGCCTCATCCGCGGTGGATATGGAGGCCTTCAGGTCCGAAATGTTGCAAGAGATGCAGAGGACAATAAAGGATTTGGTCCCAGAGTTGCTTCGCAGCATGCTCCCTGGGCCAGCTCCTTTGTTGTCCTCGGCATCTGCTTACGAGCAGGTGATCCCCGCCTCTGAATCCGGTCTCTTTAGGTCCGGTCCGTTTGTGGATTCAGAGGTGGCCCCTTTGTTGGGGGCAGTCCAAGACCCTGGCATCAGGCATGGCGCCGCGCCGAGGGGCCGTGGACAACGGTTGTTGCTGGGACCCGCGGTCTGCTCATCAGACCCTGGGTATCCGCGCGCCGCGGGTGTCAAAGCCTCCTATGGCACCTTTCCTGGCCAGTCCGGGTTAGCTCTCTTTGCTGACCCGGAGTCTAATCTTTCTGGCCAGGAGGAAGAGGATCTCCTGCTAGGGTCGCCTTCTGAGGACGTGGCCATGGAATACGACGTCTGTGCACCCCTCGCGGGGAATACAGACGACGTGTTCCGTGGTTCTACTCTCGCAGGAGTAGATTTCACGGTCCAGAAGGTGTCCCCGGGCGGTGCTGTTGACCACGGATACCGCATACCTCGGCTTGCCGATGGTGTCGCTGGTGCTGGTCAGGGCCGCGGTAGGGCGGTGTTTACCCCACGCTCTGCCACGGCGCCTGCTCCTGGTCAAGCCGCGGAGTTCAGCATGCCTGCTCTCTCGGGCCCGCATGCTTTTCCGGGCTTGCCAGGGGTATCAGCTTATCCGCCGTCGACGTCAACTGCGAGTGCTCTGGAGGAAGACGAAGGCCCTCGTCTAGTAGAGCGCTCGCAGTTAGCCACGGAGGAGGATTGGTCGGACGCTTGCCAGTGGCTGGTAAGTGTTCGGCCCGATCTACCCGTGGAGCTGCCGGCTAGCCAGCGTGACCATAGGCCGTGGTTAGCTGGTAGGCCGGCGGCTACCGCTATGCCATCTCTGCCGCTGGCTGAGCATGTCGTGGACATGTTCGAAGCGGCGGAGGCGTCCATTAAGGTTAATGGACGTCTCGCGAAGGCCCCTCGCGAGGTGGCGAAGCGTTGCCGCATCGTGCCCCTGGAATACCAGCGGTACGGTGTGGTGCCAAAGCCAAGCGTGGATGATCGCGCGGCTTTAGGCGAAGATGCGCGGCCGGGCTCCCGTTCTGACACGGGAGTCTTGTGCTCGAACGCGTTGCGTTCGGCGAATGCCGCGCTGCGTGATGCGGAGGAGAGTGGGAGGGCGTCGATTGCCGCTCTGTCCCACGTCTCCCAGCTGCTACAGGGGGTGGTAGCGGCCTCCGCATCACGCCAGCCAAGCCCGGTAACAGTCCAGAGAGCCATCCAGGATGGTATCAACCTGGCTTTGGACTGTTTGACGCGGGCGGTGACCAGAAGTGTCCGGGCGAGGCGCACGTTTGCTCTTGACAATCTGTGCCCGTCCCAGGACCTGTATAATAGGCTGCTGCGGACGCCTATGACAGGTCCTGGTCTCTTTGGAGGTGAGGGATGCAGGCACCTCCAGGAGACGGTCACTCTGGTTAACAACCAGAGGGCGCTGCGTGAACAATTTGAGGTGCTCCGGCGGGAGCGTGTTCGCGCGGCACCCCCTGCGTATCGTCCTCTGCAGGCTCGAGGTGGTGCTGGCCAGGTCAGAGGCCAGCCACCGTCGCAACGTAGGCCTAGGCCACGTGCGATTCGGCCAGCAGCGAGGGGGGCGCAGGCTCCCCAGCCGCAGACAGCCGCCCGCGCACCGTGGTGCGCGCGGCGCTGGACGGGGCGCGCGGGGATCTGGTCGCGGCAATCGGACCTGATGGCCTGGTTACCGCGGTGGGAACCACTCCGGTGTTTCACGCCGAGAGGACAGTGCCACTCTGGCACTCCTTATGTCCACCTCTATCCCTAGGTGGACCGGTGGGCGGCCGTTTGGCCGGCCACTTGCCAGAGTGGAAGCGGTTGACTCAGGACCGTTTAGTCTTGCGATGGCTTTCCGTCGGGTATCGTCCCGACTGGGTGACAGGCCCGCCATCGCGACTGTCTCTCGCGCCGATCTGGACTCCTATTCCACGGGATCCGGATCAGAGGTTGTGTATAGAGGAGGAAATAAATTCCCTCATACTAAAAGAAGCCATTCAGCCGGCACAGAGGTGCCCGGGCTTCTATTCAACCCTCTTCTTAGTGAAGAAAAACACCGGAGGGTGGAGGCCGATTCTCAACCTCAAGCCTTTGAACAAGTTCTTAGAGACGCCCAGTTTCAAGATGGAGACTGTGCGCTCGGTATTGGCGGGGTTGGAGCGAGGAATGTGGACCGCTTCCATAGATTTGAAGGATGCGTATTTCCACATTCCCATAGAGAGGAGTTTCCGTCGCTTCCTGAGATTCGCATTTCAGGGCCGGCGGTGGGAATTCAGGGTGTTACCCTTCGGGATTTCCACGGCTCCTCGGGTCTTCACCCGTGTGGTTCTCGCGATCACTGCATACCTCCGCAGGAGAAGCATAGCAGTCCACACGTACATAGACGACTGGCTGTTGAAAGCACACACCCGGGAATCGTTGTCAGCCAATCTGGAGATTGTTTTGAAAACTCTCTCGGACTTGGGCTGGATGATCAATTTCCCGAAGTCAGAGCTAACTCCATCCCAGAAGTTTGTTTACCTGGGCATGTTCTTCGATCTGGAGACGGGGTATGTGTACCCCACTCAGGAGAGGGTTCAAATACTCATCTCGGTAATACAGTCGGTGTGCGACAGTCGGTGTGCGACAGTCGTCATGTCCTGGCGCGGGTTTACTTGAGGATGCTGGGCTTGATGGTTTCTTTGGAACCAGTCATTCCGCAGGCCGCCTTGCGCAGGCGCCCGATCCAGTTGTTTCTCATGACACAGTGGACCCAGAGTTCAGGTTCGCTGGACTCGAACGTGTCAGTGTTGGCGCCTCTGATTCACCACCTGCAATGGTGGTTGAATACAGAGAATCTCTTGCCGGGGGTTTTGCTAACCCCTCCCCACCCTCAGGTGACTGTGTATACAGATGCATCGATGGAGGGGTGGGGAGCTTGTCTGGAAGAGTCCACAGTATCAGGGCTTTGGGATCTGGATCAGTCCAAGGAACATATCAATCTACTAGAGCTAAGAGCAGTAGTCCTGGGCCTGGAACATTTCTTACAGAAAGTTCAGGGCAAGATTGTTCTAATTCGTTCAGACAACTCAACAGTAGTGACTTACATAAACCGCCAGGGCGGAACGAAGTCGCCCAGTCTCTGTATGATGACATGGAAACTGCTTTGTTGGTGCCTGGATCATGGGATCACCTTGAAGGCAGTTCATATTCCGGGGAGGTTAAATCTGCTAGCAGACTCATTGAGCCGAAGGATGAGTGTTTTACCCGCGGAATGGCAACTAAATCAATGTGTGGCGGATCGTCTGTTCGACCATTGGGGGAAACCCAACATAGATTTGTTCGCAACGAAGAAGAATGCGAAGATGACGACGTACGTCTCTCCGATTCCAGACCCAAGCGCTTTCGCAACAGATGCGTTAGCTATCAGCTGGGAGGGAATGTATGCATACGCATTCCCCCCAGCAATCCTGATTCCAAAGGTGCTTCAGAAAATCAGGCAGCAGGAGTGCCAAGTGCTTCTGATCGCCCCGGATTGGCCAAGCCGATCGTGGTATACGGATCTGCTGGACCTTCTGGTCTGCAATCCAGTTCCGCTGCCTCTGATGGACGACCTTATCTTCCAGGGCAAGGCCCTTCACGACAATCCGTCAATGTTCCGATTGACTGCGTGGATGTTGTCAAGGAATCTAGAATTAAGGAGGGCTTTTCTGAGCAAGCGGCCATGTTTATGGCCAAAGCCAGGAGGGGGTCAACCTCCAGAGCATATAATTATAAAATCAACAGATTTGCAGAGTGGTGCTCAAAAAGATGTATTGATCCAATGGAATCATCTATTCAGGTAGTGGCTGATTTCCTCTGTCACCTATATGATGCCTATAGCCTCAAGCCTAACTCTATTGCTGGTTATAAATCAGCTTTAATGACTGTTATTCCTTGCTTGGCTAAGGACACCATTTCTAGGTGGATTGTGGAATGTATTCAATTTTGTCACAAATCCGCCACCGGGCGACAGGTTGACGTGGCCAAGGCTCACAGTGTCCGCGGTGTCGTGACATCCACTGCCCTGTTTAATGGGGTCCCTGTGGATGATATTATGTCAGTGGCTCAGTGGCACTGTGAGTCAAGTTTTACAGACCATTACCTCCGTGACACCTCTAACCCTCTCGCCTTGTCGATTTTGAAACAATAACCGCTTTATGTTGTGAAGAGTGCTTCCGCATTGCTTATATACTTCGCCATTCAGCGACGGTGACAACCACTTGTCGGGACTGTATCATCCTTCTCTACTGGAATCGTGATGACAGTTTCCTAGTACAACAAGGTCAGTCTTGTTCATGTGTTGTTCATTGTGTTGTATTGTCACGTTACCCAGTGTTATTAATATGGTGATGGTTTATGTGGGTTGTGGTTCTTTAGAGAGAGTATACGAAAATGGAGCCTTTTCGTCTCTGTCCTATAGTACTTGGCACTAGTACGAAGAGAGCGTGTAGGACATTGAGGTCATTTAATCTTCCTCCCAAGGGGGGGGGGGGGGAGCGCATATGACAAATCGGTCATCTCTCAGACATCGGTTGTGTTATCCGATGGTTTATCAAATCCTGACTGTGTTTTCACACAGTTTCAGACGTCATAAGTGCCTTAAACGCTTGAAAGCGTATAGGGAAGAGCTGGTCTTTTGACCTCGCCTCCCTCCCGCCAGATTCACTTTCGAATTCTGGCAATATCAAAAGTATTAGGGAGGTAAGTATACTCTTGATGTGAAATAAACGAAATCTAGGATTTCTTTTTTCACGAGAGAGTTGATACTTACCTCCCTAGATACGGACCCGGCCTCTCCGCCCCACAGAGGCTCGGTCTTCAGGCTCTTGGTAGTTGCATGTGTTAGCCAATAAATGAGCCAGAGGAAGTAGTAGTCGGCGCATGCGCGGTGGTGGGGCGAGCATCCGCCGGACTACCTCTGACTCCCTGCCCAGTAGGGGCACCTAACTGTTTTTAATCTGAGTGTTTTATTGAGTGAAAGCCGATATTTAGCAATATCAAAAGTATTAGGGAGGTAAGTATCAACTCTCTCGTGAAAAAAGAAATCCTAGATTTCGTTTATTTCAATCATAGATGGATACCTGTGGACACAGACACAAAGAGTGATTAGAATTTCATAGCGCCAGATGTAAATAAATCAGTTTTAATGGCGACTATCACGCCTAATTGCAAATCCTGGAAACACATTACACATGGGATTAAAACGCTAAATTAGACAAATATGTAAGATAAGATTGATTTGCAGAACGCAGGCTAAAAAGCCTCTATGTTCCGTTTTGTGTTAGGCTGCTATAAAGTTAGGCTGCTATGATTTAAATCTTAGTTCTTGGTTTGCCTAATCTATTCTTGAAGATGTTTAAATTTTTTGATGTTACAGTAACAATGTGATCAGATAGTGAATTCCAGGCATCGATTATTCTATTGGTAAAGTAATGTTTTCTGAAATCATGTGAAAAGCGATGTTTCTTTAGTTTATATGTGTGTCCTCTTGCTATTGAATTGTTTAATTTGAAAAGATGTTTTGTTAGATGTGTGTCGTAATAACCGTGTATGATTTTATATAATTCAATCATATCTCCCCGGTGTCATCTGTATTTTAGAGTTGGAAGATTTAGTCTCTAGCCTGTCAGGGTAGCTCAGTCCCTTCAATGACGGAATCTGTCTGGTTGCCCTCCTTTGAACATTTTCGATAGTATTGATATCTTTTTCTTTGTATGGGCACCAGAAATTGTTAGCATATTCAAGGTGAGGGCGTACTAATGCTTTGTACAGCAAGGTGAAATTGTCATTATTTAGGTATGTGTAGGTTCTGCGAATTGTTCCCATTATCCTGTTGGCTTTATTTACGTGTTCCTGTATATGTTTTCGAAAGTTAAGTCGTCTGTCTATAAATATGCCTAGATCTTTTTCAAACTCAACAGATTCAAGTGGTATTGGGAGACCATCCTCTCCGTGTAGGTGATAGGATCTGTTTTCAACATTTTGTTTGCTTTTTATTTCCAGAATTATACATTTGTTTGGATGGAATTTTAGTAGCCATGTAGAAGCCCAGTCGGTCATGGAGTCAAGATCATCCTGTATTATTTTACTGTCTGTTTTGTCATGAATTTCTTTATAAATCTTTGTGTCAGCTGCAAATAAGTAGATTTCAGAACTGACATTATCCGGTAGGTCATTTAAATATATAACAAACAGGATAGGGCCTATCACACTACCCTGTGGTACCCCACTGGATATATCTTGCCATGCAGAAAATTTGTTATTAATCCGGACTCTCTGTTTACGATCTTTTAAGAATTCCCTTATCCATGGCACATTGTATCACTAAATCCATATGCCTTCAATTTGATCACGAGTCGTTCATGTGTGACCCTATTGAATGCCTTCATTAGGTCCATAAATACTACGTTTATTTCACTATTGTTGTCCAATATTTTTGTCCAGTGGTCTAAAACCATATGTATTAGAAGTCACCTGATAACTTGGTGCCGGTCCTTCCTCCAGCGATTTGGCTTGAGAAGACATCGTTATCACATGGAATTGAGTTTGTTTGGACACAACAAGCAGAAAACTTAGCAAGAAATTTAACTAGCATGTGCATCTCGTGTATCTCTTTGCCAATAAATTGGAAAAGAGGAAGTGCTAGTCTGCGCATGAGTGCTAGTCTGCGCATGCGCGAGGTTGGGGCTGGCATCCGCCGGATGGCATTTGACTACCGGCCCATTAGGGGCACCTAACTTTTTAATCCGAGTGTTTATTGAGTTCAAGTCGATATTTGGGAATAGTAACGAGTGCTAGGGAGGTAAGTATACTCATGAAGTGAAAGGCAAGCTCGACGACCAAGTCAGTCACTCTACTGGTAAATTAAACATTCGCACGCAAACATCTTTTATTTTATCTTGAACATTAAAGTTTAAGACCAGACTATACTAACATGTTTCACTGGGTGGAAAATGGTACATGTCGTCTCTGTACTTCTAACCTCGCGCTTAACCATTGAATATACATCTTGACCACACAGCAGTATTATCAGAGCTGTGACATTGTCGCCATCCAGGTATTTTCTTTTAATCACAACAGATAACTACACAATTTTTCTCACTCGTATCAATCTTTACTACTGGGAATTTAGTAAAGTTTACAAAAATTATCGGGCAGTCCATAGCAAGCCGCAACTCAAGACAACTAGTTTGAAAGCATAAGTAATTACCACCACATCTAACTCCACGGGCCCTATGGAAACTTAAAATAATAGTAATACAATGCTTTGTTAGGGAAATCTAGATTAACTACAAAATCATCAACTTACACAATTCGAAAAACTTGGATAATTGAGGATTAGGGTTCTGGATTTCCCCCCAGAATTAGACTCCTGTTCCCCTTTCACTGATAAATGTTCTTTACATATATCCTGATTTCAAGACAAGCATACAGGAAAACTGTTGGATATTTTGAAAATAGACTTCCTGTTAAATTATTTTCATAGTTATTATGTATCTGAAAAATGTCTTCTATCTTGTCAGTAGCGGTAAAAGAGACAAGAGGCCCAAGGACCTGTGCCTCTCACCTGGCATGTCTGGACGATTAGCATGATGGATAATTTTTGGAAAATCCAAGGTGGCCACCCAAAAAATTGAACAATCAAAATTCTCGTTTGATATGCTGAAGCCTACTGCCATATCACCCAAGTTTTGCTGAAATCAGGCCATTGATTAAGGAAGAGCAGAGATTTAAAGGATTTCTGGAAAATCCAAGATGGTCACCAGAGAAATTGACCTATCAAAATTCTGTATACAATTGTGAAGCCTACCCCATAGGGTCCTTCCAGCCAAATTTGTTTGAAATCGGTCAACCCCTTAAGGAGAAGCGATTTGACAGATGGATGGACGACGGATGCCCACCATGGGTGACGTAAGCTCACTTGGAAGCTAAATGTAGTTTAACATTTTTACTCTGGAATTTATTCAAGCAAATTTCAATTTTCTCATAGAAAATGTCCATTTGCAAACCAAGAGAAGACTGTTTTTGAAGTTTACCACTGGAATAACAGGTTCGATTATCGAGCCAGTAATTCCAGTGGTACATTTTCAAAAATAGTCTTCTTTTGGTCTGCAAATGGACATTACTCAAGACCAATGCAGAAGCCGGTTTTGGCTGATATGAGTGGTAAAGGGTTAATAATATCTTTATTGATTATGGGTTAGCTGTTCAGCATTACGCTGAACAAAATGACGTCCTGGGTAGTTAGAATCAAGTAACCTCCTGTGGAACAATCGTTCATTCACATCAAATCTTGTGGCATGGACTTTAGAGCTGTGTTTCTGATGCAAAATTCTTGTAGAACAGAATAGATTCGTATGTATAAGAATTTTCATCCTACACTCCTTGATTTAACTTATCCCATAAGCGAGACATCGATTGGCTTTGTCAGATTTCATGGTCTGTGAAGTAATTTGTATGCATAGAGATGAATACATACCTCCCTACCTTTACTCGTGATCAATGCAGTGAGGGACTTTGCATAGAAGCGTGAATTACTGAAGCCCAGGCACCCATACATGCTGTTGTTAGCCGTCAGTTTCAAGACCTTCTGACAAACATGACAGATGAAATTGGACATTAACCATATAATGGTCATGCCGACAGAGACCAGCCTCTGTTATCTTCTTGTGGAATGTCCATTTACAGGCCAAGCGAACACAATTTGTGAAAACTTACCACTGGAATGACTGGCTCGATAACCGAGCCAGTCATTCCAGTGATAAATTTTCAAAAATTGTATTCTCTTGGGCTGTAAATGGACATTCAGAAGGCAGTACCATGTCAGCCATCTTGAAAGTTAGTTTCCATATGATGAACCACAGCCTTTTTTCCTGATTAATTAACCCTGTAACACTCATATCAGCTAAAAATGGCTTCTGCAGTGGTCTTCAGAAATGTCCATTTCCAGAGAAAAAGAAGACCATTTTTGAAAATTTACAACTGGAATGACTGTCTCGATAACCGAACCAGTCATTCCAGTTGTAAATTTTCAGAAACAGTTTATTGGTCTGCAAATGGACATTTTCTATGAGAAAATTGAAATTTTAATACCTTTTCCAGCCTATTCACTAACAAACTGTGGCAGAGCCTATGATTAGAACTGACTAATACAGGTCAAAGGTCAATACACTTCATTAGCTTAATGTAAATCCTCACTATCCATGCATAGATACAGGTGAAACATTTCATGTTTAAGCTTTCCCAGCTTCTATTAAGTTTTGTTTTTTAACTGTTTCAGAGGAGGTCAGAGATGAGTTTGTCTGTATTCTGGAGGTCAGCGAGGTCACCACTATTGGTCAGATAACACCCCATCTCTTCATTATTAGCTCACCTGGCCTGAAAGGCCAAGTGAGCTTATGCCATGGCGACCATCCGTCGTCCGTCCATCCATCAACTTTTCCTTTAAACAAATTCTCAACAACCAGTGGGCCGATTTCAATTATATTTGGCAGGAAACATCCTTAGGGCATAGGGATCCAAGTTTGTTCAAATGAACCCGATCGGCCGGTGGTCATCTTGGATTTAGGCCGATTTTAGGAAACGTCTTTAAAAATCTTCTCCGAAACCGCTTAGGGGATTGATGTAAATCTCATGAAATATGATCTAGGGCAAGAGATGAACCAAGTTTGTTCAAGAGAACTTGATTGGTCAAATGGTTCGTCGGCCATCTTGGTTGACCTAGTTGTAGCGAAAATGACTTCTCCAGAACCGTTGAAGGGATCGGGTCGAGGCCGAAATTAGTTTTGTATGTGTTTTGCGTATTCTGATGACAAAATAGCAATTTTTTAAACTGTCGGATAAACTGTTTGGCGGCCATCTTGAATCATTTTTCCACCAAAAACTCCCATGTACTAAAGCAATGGGGAAATTTAAAATGTTTTCTCGAGAACTACCTGGCTGATTTCAATTATATTTGGCATGAAGCATCCTTCGGGTGTAGAGATTCAAGTTTATTCAAGGGAAGTTTATCGGTCAAAAAACCTGGACACCATGGGCCAATCAAAATATAGCATGTTTGGCGTCCATATTGGATTTTTTTATTTGATGGATTTTGAGGCCGAAATTGGTTTTATGTGTTTTTGGGTATTCTGATCTCAAATTTGCAATTTTCGAAACTGTCGAATAAACGGTTTGGTGGCCATATTGTTGATAAATGCTTTCTAGTTGAAATGTTTATGGTCCAGCTGAGTGATACAGGCCCCTTCTTGGGCCTCTTGTATTTATTAAACTGATAATATTATCTAAATTTTCCTCTCTTGTTCTTGCCATGGCATCCATTCTTTCATTGCCATGACAACGCTTCTGTCATTGTCTAATGGCCACCACATGCCACTGCTACTACTTCTGTATTATTAAATGTTATTTTTCTATGTTTTTCTTCTAAAGCTCGATGATTTGAATACTATAAGCAAAACAATATCCGGTGTTGCAAAGTGTCCCTTTGACCCTCACTATAATGGCTCTATAGTGCCACAGCTACTGATATAAATAGCGTCTAAATATTGGATCCAGATTTGTACATAAACTTTGTTGACCTTTTAACACACCAGCTTTTGCAGTAGTCATGAAGGTTCATGATGTCCATTTGCAGGCCAAGAAAAAACTGTTTTTGAAAATTTTTCCACTGGAATGGCTGGCCCGATAAACGAGCCAGTCATTGCAGTGTTAAATTTAAAAAATAGTCTTCTTGACCAGAAGATCGATTCAAATACTTTAACTTTGTTTATCAAATGTGACCAGTAAATGATTAAAGTGTAATGGTCCTGCCTGTTATAAAAATATACATATCAATTGCAGAATAATTTTCCTCTTGCCTCTCCCTCCATCCATCTCTCTCTCTCTCTCTCTGTCTGTCTCTCTCTCTCTCGCTCTCTCTCTCGCTCTCTCTCTCTCTCTCTCTCTCTCTCTCTCTCTCTCTCTCTCTCTCTCTCTCTCTCTCTCTCTCTCTCTCTCTCTCTCTCTCTCTCTCTCTCTCACACACACACACACACTCTTATTTGTCAATTTGTTATTAGAGTTCCTATTTTTATAGGATATTACCTTTTAAATAAAGAACACAAAGTTGTCATATTGAAAATTTTACAGATCAGTTTAACAATGAGCCGAGGCGCCTGTTGTATGTTATAAATGAAGTGTTTTGATAAGGGAGATAATAAGATTCTTTTCATAGATTAGCATGGTGGTTATCTCCTCTAACCGACACAGTTGTCAGCATAATATAATTTACTATATATCTTAATTATGATAGACAGACTAAATAGGTTTAACCCTTTAACACTCAAGGTGACCAAGAAATGGATCAGTCGATCCCTGCACTCTGAATCTCAATTTCCAGAAAACTATACCGGTAAGCAGTTGAATATTTTGAAACTAATTTGGCTGGGTGCTCAACACCATCAAGTCAAATTAATTTCAAAATATTTGACAGAATGTTGATTAAATTAGGCTTGCGCAATTTTTCGATTTGGTCGTGAAGTTTGATTTATTTTTAAGATCGCGATTTTTACGATGCAATTGAGGAAAAATCGGAAAATCGTTAAAGATGTCATGTTTGTTTAAAAGCTGAAGTGTGTACTTTTCCGTCGCATTTTAGCAGTACATGAGTACAATTATAACCGATTCGCGCCTGTGTTTATTGTGTTTATATCCCGCCGCGCCATGCACGTGTTGAATAATTACGAATCACAACACAAAGCTCTACGATAAACAAGCTAACAATAGCGAGGTAACACCTTTGTCATTGAGAAAACCAGCTAGTTACTCTGTCGAATCGCCATATAATTTTCTTTCTTTCCCTACAAACCCTGAGTTTGCGTGAAATACCAAGTATATACTTAGTTGCAGTGTTAGGCAATAATCACTGAACATAATTCTTTTTAATTCTAGATTTAGCAATTTCAGGATGTGTAATAATTTTTCCTTTATGATTCGGTTGTCATGTCTAATTAAAGAAAATAATAAAGCAAAAGCATTCCAGATTGTTGTATTTTGAACTCTGCGTTCTGTTGATTACTCTTAAATGTAAATCGTACATTCTGAAAGCAACTATAAACTGCACTATAGGACGAGTTTATGCCGTTACTCTCATAGCTACTCAAAGCTACCATCCTATGCATGTGGGTTGCACAGTATCTCCGCGGTACTAATATTAGCGTCTTCGCGCTACTAGGGTAATGACTAAACTCTTCCTACAAAGGGAGGCTATAAGCGGAAGCTGATACATGACGCGATTTATATTTTTTCTCGACGACATTTTATGTCAAATTTTGATGAAATAAACGATGTTTATTAAAGTATACACAACATTTATGTGGTCCCAATTAAAAGTTTCACTCCTACTCCTCCTCCCCCCCCCCCCCCCCGATGGTGGATATAAGGTATACATTAAGCATAGATGTAGAATGGTAAGAATTTGTCGCACGAAATTGTGTTCTAATTTTGTGCTATTTTTGCATCATTTATTTAAACTTTTTCTAGAAATTTCAAGTCCTAGATTTCGTGACTTGCCACGTTACCCCGGTTTATACTTTTGGGAATTTGGACCTATGATTTAATCGAAAATCACAATTATAAAAATAAAATCGATAGCGATGTTTCAAGGCAAAAATTGCGCACGCTTAAATTAAATATCAAAGACATACAATTCGTACAACTTGCCGGACTATTAATCATTTATGGCGGACTAAATCGCGCCATTCATGACGTGATTGATTATGATGTCAACCTACATGTGACATAGTTGATTATGATGTCATATGATTGCCTGATAAACTTGTTTCTTCATTGATTGATGTTAACATATGCACAGATAACACGAACACATGCAAACATTTCCAAATTTTATTTAGCGAAAGACATAAGAATCTGTAGCTGCTTTTATGTCTCTGGTTACCTTAGCAACCCAAACTCACTCACTGTCATGATGCTGGCTGACATTTGAATATTTGTAAATCCTGTTGCCTTGCTTGTTTAATGCTGAGGATTTACGGTATTGCAGCAGCTCGCCTTAGTCATGACAGTCAATGAGTCTGACATGTCCGAGCATAAGAATTTGCATACCAGCAGTTGCAACCATACAATATAATACTGATATTAATAAGAATGTTTAGTGAGTGACACTTTTTGGAGGACACGGTCATGACAGTGAATGAGTCTGACATGTCCGAGCATAAGAATTTGCATTTCACCGGCTGTATGGTAACAAGCGATTACCATGTGTTTCGTTACATCAGTTGTATGGTAACAAGCGATTACCATGTGTGTTCGTTACATCAGCTGTATGGTAACAAGCGATTACCATGTGTCTCGTTACATCGGTTGTATGGTAACAAGCGATTACCATGTGTGTCTGTTCCACCGGCTGTATGGTAACAAGCGATTACCATGTATGTTCATTACACCGGCTGTATGGCAACACGCGATTACCATGTGTGTTTGTTACATCAGCTGTATGGTAACAAGCGATCACCACGTGTGTTCATTACATCAACTGTATGGTAACAAGCGATTACCATGTGTGTTTGTTTCATCGGCTGTATGGTAACATGCGATTACCATGTGTGTTCATTACAGCATTTGTATGTTAACAAGCGATTACCATGTGCATTTGTTACACCAACTGTATGGTAACAAGCGATTACCATGTGTTTCGTTACATCAGTTGTATGGTAACAAGCGATTACCATGTGTGTTTGTTCCACCGGCTGTACGGTAACAAGCGATTACCATGTATGTTCGTTACACCGGCTGTAAGGTAACAAGCGATTACCATGTGTGTCGTTACATCAGTTGTATGGTAACAAGCGATTGCCATGCGTATTTGTTCCACCGGCTGTATGGTAACAAGCGATTACCATGTGTGTTTGTTACATCAGCTGTATGGTAACAAGTGATTACCATGTGTGTTCATTACATCAGCTGTAAGGTAACAAGCGATTACCATGTATGTTCGTTACATCGGCTGTATGGTAACAAGCGATTACCATGTGTGTTTGTCACATCAGCTGTATGGTAACAAGCGATTACCATGTGTGTTTGTTACATCAGCTGTATGGTAACACGCGATTACCATGTGTGTTTGTTACATCAGCTGTATGGTAACACGCGATTACCATGTGTGTTCGTTACATCAGCTGTATGGTAACAAGTGATTACCATGTGTGTTCATTACATCAGCTGTAAGGTAACAAGCGATTACCATGTGTGTTCGTTACATCGGCTGTATGGTAACAAGCGATTACCATGTGTGTTTGTCACATCAGCTGTATGGTAACAAGCGATTACCATGTGTGTTTGTTACATCAGCTGTATGGTAACACGCGATTACCATGTGTGTTCGTTACATCAGCTGTATGGTAACAAGTGATTACCATGTGTGTTCATTACATCAGCTGTAAGGTAACAAGCGATTACCATGTGTGTTCGTTACATCGGCTGTATGGTAACAAGCGATTACCATGTGTGTTTGTCACATCAGCTGTATGGTAACAAGCGATTACCATGTGTGTTTGTTACATCAGCTGTATGGTAACACGCGATTACCATGTGTGTTCGTTACATCAGCTGTATGGTAACAAGCGATTACCCTGTGTATTTGCTAAATGGGCATTACAGTAACAATATTTCCTAAGTGGTCATTATATTGGCAATAAGGCAACAAGCGATTACCCTGTATCCATCACACGAATACTGTGCTCATTATATTGGTTATGTGGTAACACGCGATTACCATGTGTGTTCATTAAATAGGAAGAGTGGTAACACGCAAGTGAGCGATTACTCTGATTGTGCATTAATTGAC
The DNA here is from genome assembly GCA_034401795.1 of Chaetoderma sp. LZ-2023a. NCBI lineage: Eukaryota > Metazoa > Mollusca > Caudofoveata > Chaetodermatida > Chaetodermatidae > Chaetoderma > Chaetoderma sp. LZ-2023a. Next base: position 30,693 of record JAVVLW010003066.1, on the reverse strand, counting down.
CATATGGTAACACAGGATTACCATGTATGCTCTGCAATTGCAGTGTGGTAACCCGCGATTACCATGTATGCTCTGCAATTGCAGTGTGGTAACCCGCGATTACCAGTTGACCGTCAATGAGGCCATACTCCTGATGAAACATGAATACCAGTATTATCAGCATCCTAAGTACGGTACAAAACGGTCACTCTGTGTATGTTCACTGCATTCGACCCACGGTTAGCACGTGTATTCAGCAGTTAACAAATGGTATTCATCGGTCATCCAAACTTTAACCTGTGTCGCTAGACAGAAGGTTTAACATGAGAATATAGTGCTTCTTGTTCTTAAGACCTTTGTTAATGACTGGGTCTATTGGTGAGATCTCCCAACATGTGTGAAAACCTGCCCCTGGAGTCCCCACAGACAAATCAAAGACGAATCAAAATTTCTGGTGTCAAAAGCCAAAATGCAACAGCTTCAGCAGTATTGTTTTTAAAAGAGATATTTAGACATGGCGATGGTAACCAAACTTCTGGGACCGTTCGCCCGTGGGTCCCGATATGTAAGCAAATTTAGAGTCAAAAGCTTCAATACAACAGCAACAGCTCCCAGCAACGCGGTACCAAATTAGACACTCTGAATGTCATGACAGCGTGACTAAAAAATATATTCACGTAAATGATCTATACAATAAATCTGCGTATTGCTACTGTCTTATGTAATGTTATTCATTTCATGCTATGTGCAATAGTGCATATAATCCTCCTAAGTTCATATTAGTCATACTGTAAACTGCTTGAGATATTGCCAGTCATTAACTTAGTCACTTGTTCAAATTCTCCCCCCTGGATGACATCGGTACAAGTTAACCGGCCACAGGAGTTCCAGCCTTTGAACCTGTTGATAGCGTGTCGCAACCTGCTGTATTAGCCGCCCGACATGCCTAAAGCACAGCATAGATGTTAGCTACATCCTCGTATTAGTTTGCTTAATAAATAAATCATACAAGTTATGAGTTTTAAGAATGCTCTTCATATTATGTGTTACATGAACATAGGTGGAGGCGGTGGCTAAGCTTAATGTCCGGAATTTAATAAATATCCAGATCTGACCGTTGTATTCCACTATTGCTTAACTGCCTAACTGCTAACCTGTAGCCACCAAGAATGACATATGAGATTGGTGATTTTCATTTATTTTTTCTTCCGTGAAGCAGCTATTGAATATATTAATTGTGGAAAAGTGAGTTAGAATCAAATTACAAGCTCACTACACACACACGCATGCACGCACACTCATGCATGACCACACGCTCACAGACAAATAGATATTCATACACAGATCTGCATGGACACACATCCATGCACACATGCACTCACACTGCAACACAATATAAGCAATCATGCACGTATATGCACACAGTTAAGTATATGCATACATGCATGCATTCAGGCATGCAGACATGCACACACGCACGCACGCTCGCGTGCACACTCGCACGCACGCACGCACACATGCATGGATGAATGCATGACACACGCATGCATGCACACACACACACGTACTCATGCACGCACACATGTGCACACGCCAACACACATACGCACGCACACACACAAAACCACACTCACGCGCATGCACTTACGCACGCACGCACGCACACACAGCAGATATACACATTGTTTTTGTCTTTAATATTTTGGCTACATTAAAGCAATTATAACATACATGTTAATTAAATGGATAGAAAAACAGATGGATGAAAAGGATTTGTAAATCATGGACATAAAACAATTAAATTGAGTGACGGATGGATAGAAAAAGAATGTATTTTAATTCAGAAATTTTGTTTTGTTTTTCAGAAAGTTTACTTGAGGATAGCCGTTTATATAAAGTGAGTATAAAAAGCTATCTTTTTCTCAACCATAGAGATAGATACATGTAGTTAAAATTTGTGGTAGCAATAATAATAATAATAATAATAATAATAATTTCATAATTAATGTATTAAGTGTATCTCCAAATATCATGTTGCAGACTGACAAAGGAAGTAACTTCTTGCTCGAGGATAATTGGACAACATTTTTAAAAGCGAGATTAAATTGCTCAATTCCTGGCGAGTGTCCATTTTACTTCAACGAGATTCAAAGTACATTCTATCTGGAGGAGGCACAGTTATTCCACACTATATTTACAACACCAGGGTATGTCTATAATAATAATAATAATAATAATAATAATAATTTTAACTGTTTGTAATAATATTTTTTATTGCTTATTTTTGACAGAAGAAGAAATTTTATATTTGTTGTCAAAGTGTCAATTCTCCTTCGATCAATACTTACCATTCTATTACTTCTGATACAAGCTATCTTGGATAGCTGGCCCTAGGACTCTAGACTTAGTAAGCTTTACCGGCTTTTGGAACCAGGTACCCGGCTCCCAACAACCGAGTACCCGTATGCCATGAAGCTCATTTTTGTTTGCATAGCAACAAGAGCTACATGCTTTTTGCAGTTGGAAGTGTCTTAGCTTTTCTTAAAGTTTTCTAAGTCATTTTTTCTGTGATTGTGATAGCTTAGTGCTCGCTCTCTAAGGATTATTTGGATTGCCATGGAAGGAGCCGCTGATATCCAGGTTGTATATTTCCATTTTATTCCATAGTTAAAAGACTTAGGTCTTTAAAATTTCGTCTGTGTCGCATGTTCCAATTTCTGACCCCAACGAAATATGCCAGATTGGTCGCCTTCCTTTAACCCCAACAGGTGATCGGCAGATATGAAATGAGGTGTTGTCTGTATGGTGTTTTAACACGAAAATCGGCTGACATCGTTCTCTGTATGATCTGAGCGGGTGACGTCACACCCGAGTTGTCTCGGATTTTTATGTGAAGAAAATGTTTCATTAATTCGCGCATCTGATTATGGGTGCTGCGTACTGTATTGGTACCAGAAAAACTTGTCAAATTTTGCGTGTTATCACGATCTGTTTGCAATGATCGGTGGTTTTACAGCAGTTTGTTTCATTTTGTTGTTTCTTCACATATTGTTTTGGCCTTCATTAGGAGTATAATTTATATTGATTGGTAAATATACCCCGAATGCTATGCGATATGGTTCCTGGTTCCGTTTATACATCCTTCAGGATCAGTATATGGGTGTATCTTGCCCGCTTCATTCTTGTCGCCATAATCAATGCGATCTTTGCTGTAACATTGCGGGGTGGGGTGCTGGAGGGTTACAATTAATTTATGGTCAAATTATTTGAAAATTATTTGTCTGCTTTCCATTCCTCTTCATCCTGCTTGCTTATTGTAGGTTTGTGCTTATTTATAGGCCAAGCCAGCCCCGCCATTATGTGACGTGTGCCATAGGTTCATGAGGGTCTTGTTCAAGGGCCATGTCTGCTTTAGGTGTACAAAATGTAGTCTTGATAATAAGTGTGTCATTTGTGCAGTGTGGTCGTCAGATATGATGGTCAAATTCCTTTCCCAGAAGGACTTGGCAGGGTCTGACGCGGGGTCAGGCGGTGCGAAATAAAATCGTGGAATGTCCGTTTCGGCCCCTGGGGGTGCTCCACATTTGCAACCAGAGGTTGCGGAAATGGCACCTCCCGCGTGGTTTGCATAGCCTCCTTCCTATGCTGGTCTCGTCCCTGCTACCGAAAGTTGTAGGACAGTCTCTTCCCGTGCTTGGTACAGGGTTCTGGACTGGCCACCGAGGGCATCCTGGCAGTCTGGTTCCGGCCTGATGGGTTGTGTCTCTCTGCGGCCACCTCCGGTGGTCCAGTAGCGGTGGCCGGTCCATCAGGCATGGAAGCCATCTGCCAGGATGGCTCCAGTGCTTCCTCGTCTGGTGATGACTCTTCGGAGTCTGAAGACGAGGAGGAGAGATTGCTGCGGTCTGAGATGCCGCGGGTCGAGAGCATGGAGGTCGATTCCGTCCTGGACGGAACCGCCCTCCATTGTCTGGCTTGGCGCAAGCCAGGACAGCGGCTCTGCCCGTGGTTGAGGCCACTCCGGTACCGGGCACCGGTCCCATGCTGGCTGGTTTGCCGCCAGCTGATACGGTGATGGGTGTGCTGGCCAGGCGTGGTATACACCTATCTCGGCTGGTCCAGCGGTCAGGCATGTGGTGCCGTTGGCGGCCGTGTATGGCCACGGTTCCTCAACCGCTACAGGTCTACTCCATGGACTGGTGTTTTCCATGGGGTGGCGGCGGAACCGTACGGTACCAGAGTTCCTGGTGTATCAGCAATGGCTCCTAGCCAAGAGGCCATTGCTGGTATGGCCGTGAGCACGTCAACGGGTGACATGTTCACGGGATTGTCCTCTTCGGAGACAGGCTGGTCGGAGGCTCTGGCTTGGCTGGCCAGGGTGGACCCATCTGGTTTCGACCACGGCTGAAGAGGATGCACCCCGTCCATCGGTTGCATCGATTAGGACGGGGATCTTGCCCACAGCCCGGATCCAGTCTATTGGACTGCATCCAAGGTTTATGGAGTTGTTAGATGCTGTTTATAGCAAGCAGCTGCTGACCAAGGGCTAGCTCCCTGCAGCCTCCAGGGAGGTGCGGGTGAGATGTCGTATCCCACGTGGGGAACACGACAAATACAGTACAGCTCAGCAATAACTTAACATAAAACGAGCCCAAAACGTGGTTAAAAACGGGACCGAAATGCGTTATAATTTATAACCGTTTGGGAATTAAGACGCGTAGTTCATAAATTATAAACGGGTTTAGTATTTCTTGACTACGCGTAGCGGTTTTTTATGTGACGGGTTTGGTTTTTTTATGTGACGGATTAAATATATTTTCATGCGCGTCGGTGTTTAAACTGACATTGACCGCATCTAATATTATACCATACAGTATACGCGTTTGGTTTAGTGTTTTTCTAAGTAGCCTAGATGCTATTGTTACTCAAACGTGCACGTTATGGCATATTGCCGCTGATGTTTCTCGATTAAAAAAACTATTTTTGTATCCAGATTGTGGTGACTGTATTGGGTACCATGATATACCGTCATGGATCTTGTGAAATTTTAGTTAAAATACATTGTCTTTAGTTGTAGGGCATACATTCTTCCCGTAACTATCTCAATTCGGCATATTTCACTTCTTTGGTTTGTAGAAATAAAATGCGAAAGCAACCGTATATGTAAGATCACATGCTGGTGTGTGTGAAATCCCCTGAAACTAGCGATAAACTAAACCTTGTTTTCAAAACATGCACATGCGCAAATACGCCACCAGACTGGTTGACTTTATGTAACACACACCCAGTTCTCGCAACTTCATTTGCTTTCAAAAGTCAAACTGGGTGATTTTCATAAAATGATGTCAGAAACCTTGGGGTGTTTATGGGTGGTGAGATGTGGCTTCGATACTGAATAGTCATCTTGGTTAGAATTAACTCATTCGATCCTAGTGACGCCATATGGTGTCATAAAAAATGTCCGATCGGGCATCCTGGATTTTAGCCAAGAGGTGTGTCCACTCAGGAGGTGTGTCAGTAAAATGAATGCTCATTGGTGAAAACTAATTTCACCAGCCAATAGAAAATTCTCTGACCTTTAACCTGGTATCTCATTCATATTCAGTACAAAGATTTATAGGAAATTTGCTTGTACTTACGACATAAATTACCGCAAAAATATGCATGGTTCGTTTGTTCGCTAGCCAACTTTGTATGATTTGTGCCGATATTTTTTAACAATTTAAATTGATTTGAGACGGAATTGATCAGAACATAGTTATTATTTAGTGTTTCCTAGCTGGATTCGTCAAAATTCTTGCTTTTTATTACGAAAATCGTGATATTTTGATAGCCGACGACGTTAAGAAATGCGAGATCGTCATCTTAGATTTGAATTTATATTTTATCGGTCACTATATTATCTGACTCAATCCTCTAAATATCAGTCAGATTTATTAAAAACATCATTTACATCCACATTATAAGAGATTTTACTAACGGAAATTGAAGATTTTGTAAAGTTTCATGATTGAAGTAGCGAGAAATTAGTACAAGAAGACCAGCATATTTTAATGAAAATTGAAGCCAGAAGGTTGTTTACAAAATTCTCGCTAAGATTTAGACCCGCGAGTCGAAATACTCTGTGAACGGGTAGGGCCGGGTCCGCAAAACGGTTCCTACATTCCTCAGCATAGATCCTGGAGTTGCTGGACTGATTGGATAAAACCTGCACATTACGTCAGCTAATGAGCAATAGAAATGGTTATTTTTAGAGGAATTTAGTAGTTCGGATTTCCCGTGCTTTGAAGACAAATTCTCACGACTATATCGAAAACACTGTTTGAAATTAATTAACTTCATGGGCAGCAACGGGTTTATAGCAACTTTTCTCAAATATTCAGTGCTGGATTGAATTCTAACAAATTACAAACTACTAGGTCAACTGATAAGGTCATCGCGGTTGACTCTGCATAGCCTGTCAGAGAATGGGCATGTTGTCAAATCATATGCAGTCACATGTATAGGAATTTTGATGAAAAGTTGAGAATTGTGATCCAAAGAATGGCAAATTGAGACTTGTGATTATAGCTACACACACACTGGAATTTTGTCATTTCACATTTAGAATTGAATTATATTATGGGGTGGTGGGTGGGGGTTGTTGTGAGTGTCTGAAAGTTGTACACACAAAATTTTGCATTCTATGCAGATCTATCAGTGTATGACATTATGTAAGTTGTAGTATAAATGTCAGACTCTACATTATTTTTGTCTGAAAGATCGGATTCAATTCGCAATGTGACATTTCTAGTTTCGCCACTCAAACCTAGGCTCAATTGCCTAGACTCTTTAGTTAGCCGTCTTCTTCACCACCTCGTGTCTGTTTTTAAATTCTCTTTGCTGAGATTTTCTAATTATCGTTATTTTAGTGTGTTATGTTTAGAACATCTATTTGTTCGTGCTCTTTCAGCACTTAGCGATTTAGTTGATATTAGTATTTTTGGTGATTAACCTTTCATTCCTGATTTGCAATTTACCAACCCACCTAGTATTTGGGCTCTGACAAATTCTATGTTTTAGCAAACAGTGAATTGAGTGGCTTAGTATTTTTGTTGTGTTACAAAACGACCCAGGTGTATATACTGGTCTGGCGTTTTGTTAGCTTACTAAAATACTCAATTCACTGTGGCCCACCTCGGCCACCCCACATCGTTAAATTGCAAATCATTATTAAATTTTGTGGAATTAATTAATGACGGCTTGGACTCAGTCGTATGCATAGTAGCATAAGTGTGCATGCTCACACACTCGTTTATATGTTCTCTATAGGAATAGAGAAACCGGTTCCCTAGAGCAATGACTGCATTAGGGTTAAAGAGATGCTATAAAGAATACCCAATGGAGGGATGTATCTCTGCTAACCTTGTTTACTAGGGAACCCATATGCCATGGGAATGAATTGGTTAAAATTTTCTGAGATATCTAAGTCAGGTGACTTATAGCAAACAGTGAATTGAGTGGTAAGTATTTTAGTAAGCTAACAAAATGCCAGACCAGTATATACGTTTGAGTTGTTTTGCAACTCGTTTGACTGTTAAATTAGTATGTCTGATGCTGCCAAGTCGCCGGAGGATGTTCCCGGTCCAAGCCATCAGGTGTACTTTAGTAAATTTATTGATACAAATTTTGCGTGTTGACTCAGATGGTATTTCCGAGATTCGCGCTAACTCGTGGATGCGTCTTAATTAGGCTAGCTCTTTTATGGGGGAGGCCTATATATTAGCTAACGCATGTTGTGCTTTATTTTTCAGACACATGAGCTGATATTTGAAGGGTATCCTTTATTTTAAACAATATTTATACTTGCTTTCTGGTTCTTTCTATTTTATTATGCGTTTGCTGAGGGAATTATTACCATAAGAAGTAATTTTTCCACATTCTCCCCCCACCACAGGGTTTTGGACTCAGGATCAAGTATTCCTGTTGTTGTTTATCAGACTTCACTCATCCTCAGAAGTCATCTTATGAGGTTTATTTAGGAGAGAGAAAAATTTCAGTCATTTTATTTCTAAATATTTTGGAAGTATTTTGAGTTATTTATCTCTCTTGATGGTTTGCATAGGTTCATTGTGTTTATAAAGTTCAATTACTAATGAATCTTTGTTTTGAGCTGTGAAGTCTAAAAATTCGCCTCTCAAGTATTCAAGTTCGAATTCTAATGTCTCCCTTGTCTTCTAAAAGAAGTATAAGATGTTTTTAGGATTTGTTTACATTTTGTCAGGCCTATAGTTTTTCTATGGGCCTGGCTTATCTTTTCATTTGATGGTCAAAAGTTTTCATTATGGATCTTATTAGCCTTCTGCAATTGGTGTTTTGGTTCGTCATAACTAAAAACTAATTGTTTCTGTTTTGTGTCGTTTCAGAGGGTAATTGAGAACAAATGCCCTTCCTGCCACCGTTTTGGGAAGGCCCGCTTTTTCCCTCATGACTGCACTAGGTGCAGTACGTGCAGGCCTCTTCTAAATTGCCATGTGTGTGAGTCATGGCCGGTGGAGGTGTTAACTGATTTCTTAAATCAGCAGGTGAAAGACCGGGCGGCAGACGAGAAGAGGCGTCTAGAAAAAGAGTAGTAAGAAGAGGAAGCCTTCCGTCTTGAAATGATGGGAGAAATGAAGAAGACGATCACGGATCTTGTCCCGGAGTTGCTTCGCAGCTTGCTTCCCGGTTCAGGTTCGTCATTGTCTTCTTCATTTGCTCCGGAATAGTGTTCTCATCTCTGGGTCTGGTTCTGTTAGCAAACCAGTTTTTGTTATAGACCCAGAGATGGCTCCCGTTGGTCCGGCGGCGAGGCTTTCCTTGCCTGTGGACCCGGGAGCGAAAGCCATGGCCTCGGGCACTCGCTTATCGAGTGCTCTAGAGCAGCCTAAGGCTAAGGGTATCAGCGCTTCACTTGATACCCCTCCTGCCCAGGCTGAGCTTGATCCCTTTTCAAGCTTGGCGTCTAATCTTTCTGGGCAGGAAGAAGAGGACACTCTGTTATGGCCTGTCGATGGCCATGGAAATGGATACCCATGGGTGACCTTTTCCATGGAACTATGTCTTCGTGAGTGGATTTCACGGCTCAACGGCTAGGCCAGCTAGGAGCCGATGGGCTTCCATACCGTATCCCTCGGCTTCCTGAGAGTTACCGTGAGGAAGGCCCGGACTATGATGTCATGTTTTAGCTCCCCCCCCCCCCATGACGCCGTAGATCCGGCTCCTGGAATAGCCACGGCGCAAGCCATGCCGTCCCTTGTGGGTCCATATGGCTTCCCTGGCTATCCAGGAGTATCTTCAGCTCGGGCCATTACCCCACCAGTGAATGTGGTTGAGGACGACGAAGGCCCTAAGCTCATCGAACATTCACAGGTGGAAGACTGGTTGGATGCTTGCCAATGGCTGGTGAACATCAAGCCAGAACTCCAGGTGGATCCACCGGCTTCCCAGCGGGACCAGCGCCCGTGGTTGGGAGGGAAACCGGTGACGAGCACCAACCATGCCATCTCTGCCATATGCAGAGTATATCGTTGATATGTTCGCTGCAGCAGAGGCGTCCATTCAGCCGAAAGGATGCCTTGCGAAGGCCCCTCGCGAGGTGGAACGGCGCTGCCGCATAAATTCTGATCTGTATCAGAAGTACGGCGCCGTCCCAAAGCCTTGCACGGATAACTGTGCGGCTTTGGGCGAAGACACGTGGCCTGGGTCCCAGTCTGACACGGGACCCTTGTGTGCTAGTGCCCTGCGCAATGCTAATTGTGCGCTGCGGAACACGGAGGAAAGTACGAGAGGAGCCATCTCGGCTCTCTCGCACGTTTCTCAGCTGCTACCAGCAGTAGTAGCAGCATCCGTGGCCCGCCAAACTTCTCTTGCAGTCCAGAGAAGCCATCCAGGACGGCATTAACCTGGCTCTGGACTGCATGATGAGATCCGTAACCAGGAGTTTACAGGCGATGGCAGGTCCAGGGTTGTTTGGAGGTGAAGGATGCCTGCACCTCCAACAAACCGTAAACCTGTCTAACAACCAGAAGGCGCTGTGAGACCAGTTTGAAGTGCTCCTCAGGGAGCGTGTTTGAGCAGCGCCCCCTGCCTTCCACCCTCAGCAGGCTAGAGGTGGTGGTGGCCTTGTCAGAGGAGCGTGGGGTTCTGGTCGTGGGAGCCGAACCTGATGGGTCGGTTCTCACAAAGACCACACCAGTGCTGCTAGTACAGCCACCAGAGACAGGGCTTCTCTTGCACTTCTCGGGTCCACCTCAATCCTTAGGTGCATCCGTGGGAGGCCATCTGGCCTTCCACATGCAAGAGTGGGAGCGGATTACTCAGGACCACTCAGTCTTGCGATGGCTTTCAGTTAGTTACCATCGTGCCTGTCACTGGTTCCGATCTAGACTCAAAATCCAAGAGATCCAGATCATAGAGGAAGAAATTCAATCCATACTAAAACACGCTATTCAACCGGCACAAAAATGTCCGGGTTATTATTCAACCGTGTCCTTAGTGACAAAAAGCACTGGAGGGTGGAGACCAATTCTCAACCTCAAACCTCTCAACAGGTTTATCCTCACACCAAGTTTCAAAATGGAAACTGTAAGAATGGTCTTAGCAGGATTGAGGAAGGGAATGTGGACAGCATCAATAGATCTAAAAGATGCCTATTTTCACATTCCCATTGCGAAGAGCTTTCGTCGGTTCCTGAGATTTGCATTTCAGGGCCACCAATGGGAATTCAGGGTTCTCCCATTTGGTATATCGACGGCTCCTTGGGTCTTCACTCGAGTGGTCCAAGCTTTGACGTCATACGGAGACACATAGCAATCCACACATACATAGACGACTGGCTGTTAAAAGCACACACTCAAAAAAGTCTATCAGCAAATATGGAGATAGTTTTGAAAATTCTTACAGATCTAGGCTGGATAATCAACTTTCAAAAGTCAGCGCTGACTCCATCCCAGAAGTTTGTTTACCTGGGCATGTTCTTTGTTGTAGAGATAGGTTATGTTTACCCATCTCAAGAGAGTAGATTTACTCATCTCAGTCATACAGTCAGTGTGCAACAGTCGTCATGTCCTGGTCTACTTGAGAATGTTGGGGTTGATGGTTTCTTCGGAACCAGTCATTCCTCAGGCAGCCTTACGCCGGCGGCCGATCCAGTTATTTCTCATGACACAGTGGACCCAGAGTACGGGTTTCCTGGACTCAAAGGTGTCCGTGTTGAAACCTCTTATTCACCACCTTCAATGGTGGATGAAGAGAGAAAATCTCCTGGCGGGGGTGACATTGTCACCTCTCCACCCTCAGCTAACGATGTACACAGATGCATCAATGGAGGGATGGGGAGCTTGCCTGGAAGAAAACAAAGTATCAAGGCTTTGGAATCTGGATGAGTCAAATGAACATATCAATCTACTGGAAATGCGAGCAGTAGTCTTAGCCATGGAACACTTCCTAGAGAAGGTGAAGGGCAAGAGTGTTCTGGTTCGATCAGACAATACAACAGTAGTGACTTAAATAAACCGCCAGGGCGGAACAAAGTCACCCAGTCTCTGTATGATGACGTGGAAACTGCTTTGCTGGTGCCTAGATCATGGGATTTCCCTGAAAGCAGTTCATATTCCGGGAAGGCTAAATCTATTAGCAGACTCATTGAGCCGAAGAATGAGCATTCTTCCCACGGAATGGCAACTAAATCAATGTGTGTCGGATTGCCTGTTCAACCACTGGGGCAAGCCCAACATAGATTTATTCGCAACGAACAAGAATGCGAAGATGACGACGTACGTCTCTCCGATTCTAGATCCGAGCGCCATCGCAATAGCTGCGTTAGCTATCAGCTGGGAGGAAATGTATGCATGCGCATTCCCACCAGCAATCCTGATTCCAAAACTTCTCCAGAAACTCAGGCAGCAGGAATGCCAAGTGCTTCTGATCGCCCCAAATTGGCCAAGCCGATCATGGTATGCGGATCTGCTGGACCTTCTGGTCTGCAATCCTGTTCCTCTGCCTCTGATGGACAACATAATCTTCCAGGGCAAGGCCTTGCACAACAACTCGTCAATGTTCCAATTGACTGTGTGGATGTTGAATCAGCAGTTAAGGAGGGTTTTTCTGAGCAAGCAACCATGTTTATGGCAAAAGCCAAAAGGGGGTCAACCTCCAGAGCATATAATTATAAAATGGTGCTCAAAAAGATGTATTAATCCAATGGAAGCATCTATTCAGGTAGTAGCCGATTTCCTCTGTCACCTTTTTGCTGCCTATAGCCTCAAGCCTAACTTTATTGCTGGTTACAAGTCAGCTTTAATGTCAGTTATCCCTTGCTCGGCTAATAGGGGAAGTGATGAAGTATGTAATCTAAATAATTTAATCAAAGGCATGGGTAATCTAAGACCAAGGAATCCTCCAGTGATTCCATCTTGGAGTTTATCATTAGTACTTCAAGTATTAGCAGATAAACCCTTTGACCCACTAAGCTCCATTTCCATGAAAATGTTGGCGCTTAAAACAGTTTTTCTGATTGCTGCTGCTTCAGCTAGACGAAGAAGTGAAATACATGCTTTGTCAGCAGAGCCAGACAGTTTTGTGGTGACAGGGGAAGGCCTTAGGCTTCTACCTAGAGTTAACTATATGGCGAAGAACCAGTCTTTAAAATATCCTGGTCAGCCTATAGTTTTACCTGCTTTGACTAGGTTTGATCCTAATTCATAGGCTTGGTGTTCAGTACGTGCATTAACACGTTATAAACAACATACACAGGAATGGCGGACGGACCCTAGTTCTTTATGGCTATCTTACATTGAACCCCATGGGAGAGCTTCTAAAGATACCATTTCTAGGTGGATTGTGGAATGCATCCAGCATTGCCACAAAGCCGCCACTGGAAAACAAGTTGGCATGGCCAAGGCTCACAATGTCCGTGGCGTAGTGACATCCATGACTCTGTTTAACGGAGTGTCAGTGGATGACATTATGTCAGTAGCACAATGGCACTGTGGGTCTAGTTTTACAGACCATTATCTCCGTGACATGTCAAATCCACTTGCCTTATTGATTTTACATAAATGTTAAATCTGTATATATTTGTAAATATTGTATATAAGGCCGTTGACTCACACACAGTGCAATTTAGGGGGGGGGGGGGGGGGAATCCCCGCTTTTCCGTACTGTACCTATCATCGCCAGCGGTGATTAAAGGGAATCTCGTCAAAATATGTTAGTCCTATATTTGGTGATGGTTATTTTTTGTCACGATGTTTATTACTTACTAAAATGGTGATGGTTTTGTGTTCTTTGTCGTTCCATCTGAGAGTATATGAAATGAAGCTTTCACCCGACGTCTTATAGTACTTTAACACGAGTACATAGAGAGCGTATAGGACATCGAGGTCATCGCTCCCTCTTTAAAAGAGGGTGGGAGCGGATGTTAAACGGTCATTACTCTCAACATGGGTCGTGTTATCCGATGTCCAAATCATTTCCTGATTGTGTTTACATATGCAATTTCAGATGTTTGTTGCGCTCCAAAAGCAAAAGAACTTGCTCTTCCAGGGATGAGCCGGTCTTCTGACCTTCGCCTCCCTCCCGCCGAATTCTCTTACGAATTCTGGCTATATCATAGAGTATCAGGGTGGTAAATATACTCTTGATGTGAAATAAACGAAATTACAGATTTCTTTTTTCACAAGAGAGTTGATACTTAACAGCCTGATATGATTCCGGCCTCTCCGCCCCTCAGAGGCTTGGTCTATCAGCGTTTTATGTTGCAATTAGGTCTGCCAATATTTTGGAATAGAATGAGTCAGCCCCACGCATGTGCGAGTTTGGGCTGCACATCCGCTGGACTGACAGTTGAGTAACCTGCCCAGTGGGGGCGGTTTCTTTTCAATTCTGAGTAATATTGAAGCTAGATCGATATTTAGGAAATATCATAGAGTATCAGGGTGGTAAGTATCAACTCTCTTGTGAAAAAAGAAATCTGTGATTTCGTTTATTCTATGGTGAAGGAGAGGCGAAGAACGGCACTCTTAAACTAGAATCTGCTTACAGCTGAAGAATATTGATCACAATGTTCATAAATAATACAGGAGTAGAGATATGCCATTTGGCGTGGCGACGTCTACGTTGGCGCGGGCTGTGGTGCGCCGCGGTATTTGGTGCAGGCTGTGGCGCGGCACGAGCGATGAGGTTGGTGAGGCGAACAGCGCAATAAGGCCTCATGGCTATAGTACAGGATACAGGCAGAGACTGTCCAATCTAATTGGCTCGTAAAAGCTTGGAGGGCATCACCCTAGATCAAACATTTTTGTCTCCACTATTTGGGGTGGTATGGCAGATTCTGGCGAGACATCTTACAACAGGCCAATTGCCTTACATCACGGTGTCGACGCAAGAAACTAGAGAATCACGGTGTCGAAGCAAGTAACTAGAGAATGAGTTCAACCTCTGTTTGGCGTGAGGTTCGTGTACGATAGTTTCACTTTGGCCCCAGTGAACTGAGATGCACAAAATTTAGAATGGCGCAGAGTGGCTCTTGGATCTCTCATGAGTTTGGCACAGGAGGGTATTGGCCAACACTACTATAGATGCATGTAAGCGGCGTGGTGTTCTTAGTACGAAGGCGTGTCAAAGCACTTCGAGCGCCCAAGCTCGACTGACATGTGGCGAAATCGGACCAGCTTTTATAGATTTCAGCCGACCAATCAGATTGCAGGAATCCCTGTCCAACCAGAAAGTGTGCGAAGCAGTTGTTGTTCAACGTCAGTGTTTTGTTCATGCGCGACAGCTCTCTGTTTGAACATGGAAGATTCCAGAAATCTAATTTCTAAAATAAGTTATCTCGGCCGAATCAGGACCGATTTCAATGCGGTTTGCGTCTTTACTCTTTCAAGCAAACCCTTTAGGTGATTCTTTCAAAAGATGGAAAGAATCAGGCCGTATTAATGAAATTATCAAAATACGGTCAATATATTTATACATAGTAATGACTATGCCCATGCATTTACACATACATCATGAGCCTAACTAGTCTCATGACACACGTGCGTACTGGCGTCTTTCACTGAATCTGATTTATTTCACCAGGCCTATGTGCCAGCCGGTACGGCCAATGGTATGTATATACACGGATCGATACCTATCTGGACGCTTCGTACCCGGTCGAGGCCGGACCGTTTCGTACCAGGTAGGGGATCCGCGCTATAGTACATGCATGTGCATTTGCGATGTGAAATCTATTATGACTGCCATGGGTAATTGACATTCTACACATAAATCCTGGGTTTTGGACAATGAGAATAGGCTTCGTTAGTTTTATAACTTAAACTAATGTATAAATACTTAATAAGCCTGATTTGCCTAACACTTCATAATTCCACTACATCGTTTTCAGTCAAAGATTAAAAGTCAAATTAACCGGAGTCAAAAATAATATATTACTATTTACTAGGTAGTACCATCATTTTGTCAGTATGTCATATTTAGAGCCTTGTTTCTTAACGGGCACATGTATTGAGATCATCATAGACAAAGTAAGTTCATGGTGGTGGTTCTTGTTTGTTTGTGACTGAATGTGTATAGTTGAATCATTTGTTTTAATTTGAACATTCTTCTTTTAGGGAGTGGTGTCTTTGCTGAAAATACATTTGAGAAGGGTAGTTTTTTACTCGAATACAAAGGGGAGTCTATTACAAAAGAAGGTGAAAGGAGAATGGAAGCTCAAACACGAGATGACTCATTTTTATATTTCTTTTCACGAGGAAATAAAGAATTTTGGTAAGTGAAAGTGTCATGTTGTGTTGTGCAGTTTGGTTTCCTTATGTGATAGAGAGAGAGGGAGAGGGAGGGGAGGGAGGGAGAGAGAGTTTTCGGATTCCCAAGCTTGAACCCTCAGGAGTCAGGTGACTCCACTAATGGCAGCCCTGCTTATAAAGAATATTCTGTTGAATTTTCCAAAAATTATTCGGAAATCCTTTAAAATGTATCTCCTTAACTGCTTGGCAGATAATGAGTCGATTTCAATGAAACTAATGATTTTATGAGGGAACTATTCAAGATATCAAACGACAATTTTGATTGGTTAATTTTTTCGGCGGCCAGCTTGAATTTTCCAAAAATTATTTGGAAATCCATTAAAATGTATCTCCTCCTTAACCGCTTGGCAGATTTTAATCAAATTTGGCTGGAAGGGTCCTAGTGCGGTAGGCTCCAGAACATTTATTCACATTTTTAACTGGTCAATATTTTTTTATTATTTAAATATTACGAAACCATTTAAAACCTTACTTCTCTTTGAATAATAAGTTGATTTCAAAGAAACTTGAATGGAATGATCTTTTGATGGAACTATTAAACATATCAAACAAGAATTTTGATTGGTCATTTTTTTCGCTGGCCATCTTGGATTTTCCGAAAATATTATGAAACCTTTTAAAACTTTACTTCTCTTTAAATGGTTGATTCCAAGGAAGCTTGAATGGAAAGATCCTATGACGGAACTATTAAACATCAAACGAGAATTTGTATTGGTCATTTTTTTTTTAGCAACCATCTTGGATTGTTATATCAGTAAGCTCCAGAACTTCCATTCAGATTTTTGATCAGTAAATGTTTGGGTGAAAATCTTAAATTTTGGCAATTTTGTCGAATCGCTTCTCCTCCTTAACCACTTAGCGGATTTCAACCATATGTGGCAGGAATGATCCTATCATGGGATTATTCAACATATCAAATGAGAATTTTGGTTGGTCAATTTTTTCCGCGGCCATCTTGGATTTTCAGAAATTTCTCCGGAAATCCTTTAAAATGTCCACTTTTTCTTTAAAACATATCTCCTCCTACACCGCTTAGCGGATTTTAACCAAATTTGGCCGGTTTAGGCCCCTATAATAATATGCGCCAGATCTTCCATTCAGATTTTTGATCAATCAATTTTTTTAGGTGAAAATCTTAGATTTTATGAAAAATCTATAGGAAATTGCCAAAGCACATCTCATTAAATGCTTAACCGATTTCAACCAAATTTTGCTGGAAGGATCCTAATTTTGATTGGTCCATATTTTCGGTGCCCATTTTAAATTTTCCAAAGTTAGCCAGTTTTCCGTTATGACATCAAATTTTGCTTTAAGTCATATTTTGTCCTATACCGCTTGCCAGATTTTAACTAAATTTGTCTGGAAGGATCCTATGGTGGTACATATCAAACAGGAATTTTGATTGATTAATTTGTTTGGCAGCCATCTTGAATTCTGTTGAAACACTTAAAATGCTACTCCTCGATCGATGGCCTGGTTTCAATGAAACTTGGGTAGAACAATATTACGGCCATGTGCTTCAAGTCTTCTAATGAGAATTTTGTTTGGTCAATCTTTTGGCAACCCTATTAGATTTTCCTAAAATTTCAGGCAAATCATTTTTTTAAAAAGATTTATGTGAAAATCTCAATGCCCAATTTTCCAGGTGAGCACCACAGTCCTCTTGTCTTAATGCTAATGTATAGTCCTGTCCCCCACTCATATTCTGGGCAGGCTCAATCAAGATCTTCAAAGTTTGCTCACACACTGACAGAGTGGGCTCTGAAGACTTCAGTGGTTCAATCAATATTTCTGATTCTACACAGCCCAATGATAAATTTCTTGGCAATGTCTCACAATTCTCAAATATCCACTTTCCTTTTGTTTGGTCTGTCTTCTATGCACAGATCTGATTAGCTGATGTTCCTGTGAGTGGTATATTGTGCATCTGGTATTCAAAGGAGTAGCTCACGAAGGCCTGTAATGATCTTAGTGAATCTTAATGCTTTTTATACCCCGCCAAAAAATGTGGTGGGTTATTATGTAATGGCGCCGTCCGTCCAGGCGGGTGTGCGGGCGGCAGAGTGGTTTCCGGATGATAACTCTGTTACCATTTGTCGGGTCGCATTGAAACTTCATAGGGTGGTGGGACTAGGCCTGGGGAAGAAACCTATCGACGATGATCCAAAATCCAAGATGGCTGCCAGCCACTGGCGGTAATCTTGAAAATTGATTTCCGGATGATGACTCTGTTACCGTTTGTTGGATCGCATTGAAACTCATAGGGTGGTGGGACTAGAACTGTGTAGTGACTTGTCTGTGTGAGGTTTGTATAATGGTTTGGTCACTGTGTAGTGACTTGTCTGTGTGAGGTTTGTATAATAGTTTGGTCACTGTGTAGTGACTTGTCTGTGGGAGATTTGTATAATGGTTTGGTCACTGTGTAGTGACTTGTCTGTGTGAGCTTTGTATAGTTGTTTGGTCACTGTGTAGTGACTTGTCTGTGTGAGGTTTGTATAGTTGTTTGGTCACTGTGTAGTGACTTGTGTGTGTGAGATTTGTATAATGGTTTGGTCATTGTGTAGTGACTTGTCTGTGTGAGATTTGTATAATGGTTTGGTCACTGTGTAGTGACTTGTCTGTGTGAGATTTGTATAATGGTTTGGTCACTGTGTAGTGACATGTCTGTGTGAGATTTGTATAATGGTTTGGTCACTGTGTGGTGACTTGTCTGTGTGAGTATAATGGTTTGGTCACTGTGTAGTGACTTGTCTATGTGAGCTTTGTATAATGGTTTGGTCACTGTAGTGACTTGTCTATGTGAGCTTTGTATAATAGTTTGGGCACTGTAGTGACTTGTCTGGGTGAGATTTCCACAACTGTTTGGTCACTGTCTGTGTGAGATTTGTCTAAAGCCGTTCACCTAACATGATTTTGTGAAATGCAACCAATTTGTATATGAGTGTACTAGGGCTGCAACGATTCTCTAACTCATGATGTGATACGTATCACGATATCTGTGATACGATATGATATGCCTCACAATACTGTCGCTATATGGCAAATGATGCCTAAAATAAACAAAACATTTATTAACCCTTTCACGTTCTTAAAAAACAAAAACCGCTTCTCCAGAAGTCTTGAGTGATGTCCATTTGCAGACCAAGAGAAGACTATTTTTTTAATTTCCACCGGAATGAAAGGCTCAGTTACAGTTACTCCGCCAGTTATTCCATTCGTAAATTTTTAAAATAGTCTCTTGGTCTGCCACCCATGAATATTGTGCCTAAATTTTGGAACTAATCTGACGGTAATCTTAAGGCAGCAGCAACAGCTTCCAAACTTATAATAATGTTGTACAATATAATCAGAAAATGAACACCGTTGCCAAAAACAGAGGGGCGTGTATCATTCAACTGAAAGGCTTAAGATTCCCATCCAGGTGAGTGATACAGGCCCCTTAGGTATTTTGTTCATTTCCTGATTATATTGTACAACATTATTATAAGTTGTGGTATATTTTGAATGTAATTTGATTGGAAGCTGTTGCTGCTGCCGTAAGATTCCCATCAGATCAGTTCCAAAATTTAGGCACAATATTCATGGGTGGCAAATTAAAAAAAAGCCAGTCACGCAGCACTAGTAATGATTGTGTTAAATATTTCAACAATAATATAAAGTGAAACTCATATTTCCATTATATCTCAGCCATGTAGATATAATTTATGGTTTAATATTAAATAACTCTTGAACCCGACAATCAATCGAAAAATCAAATATAAAAACTTTAAATATTATTTTGGATATTTGAAACTCATTTGATTGAGATTAAGATATGGGGATATGCTATCTACTGATGGCTCCTGGAAAAAGCATTTTGATACTTTAAATCTTAGCATGCTTGTGTCGAAATTGAAAATTTTAAAATTAAATTAAAAGATGAACTGGTGTTCATTTTTGTCTCGCCTGCGATAGCAGAAAGCGAGAAATATGTATCATTTTTCCGGCGACGGCGTCGTCGTCAACAACGTTAAGTTTTTGCGTTTAGCAAAACTTATCAACATATATCTCAGGATTGGCTAATCCTATAGCAACCAAACTAGGACACATGATTACCTATATTGCTAGGAAGTAGCATGATGACAATGACATCATGAGGTCAAAGGTCAAGGCCCCTGTTACGTTGGTACGAAACTATGTTTTTGCAGCGATAAATTTTTGCATTTGCAAAACTTATTAGCTTATCTCGGGATTGGCCACTGAAGTCAAAGGTCAAGGTCGCTGTAACATGGACAAAACTTTTCAGATTATATCTCGGGATTGGCTAATCCTATAGCAACCAGACTTTGACAAATTGTTACCTATGTTGTTAGGAAGCAGTATGCCGACAATGACATCATACGGTCAAAGGTCACGGTAAGGTAATTTTGACCTTGATACATCACTCTGCTTTAAGTTTTTCCGTTTAGCAAAACTTCTCATCTTATATTTCAAGATTGGTTGATCCTATTTCAATAAACCTTGGGCACATGGTTGCCTATACTGTTAGGAAGCAGCAGGGTAATAATAAGGTCCCAGGATCAACGGTCAATGTTACTTTGACCTTGATACAAAATTCTGTTTTTTCAACGTTAAGTTTTGCGTTTACCGTTCAATTTTTCCGCTTAACATTATTTGTCTGCTGATTTATCAAGATTGATTAATCCTATTGAAGCAAAACTTAAATATATGTCTAGCGATACGATAAAGTTAAGAAAGAACATGGTGACATTAAGGCCACAAAGTCGAAGGTGACAGTCACTGAAAAAGCAGCGACAGGCGAGACATTTAATTCCGCAGAATTCTTGTTAAACAGATTCTGTGGAAGATGTTGCTGTCTATCATCCAGCAAAATTGTTGAAAAATGTACACCAATTTCTTTGCTACTGGCACAGTAAAAGATTGAATCTTGACACCAGAGTGCTACGGGTTAAATGAGTACTGCAAATTACATGTATGCATGTATGTTTGCAGATGTCATAAATCGTTTTGGCAGGAATTTAGGCGTTATTAAATCACATTTCTTCGCTACCCAAACGCTCCTTTTAAATTTGCCACGTATTTATTTCGGCTTGTAGAAGCAGCAGAATCAGAGTCCGATGGTTTCAGTACAGAGGTCATAGACAATGATGAATCGCAACCAACAAAAGGTATGCTGTCAAATTTTGTTATCATGACTATGACTGCCTTTTTTGATTTGGCTTAAGACAGGTATCATGATAGAAGTCAGAAGCATTTTGCAAGTTCTCGTGCACCGATAAATAGAGCTATTTGTACAAGATATGGGATATCTGCTGATCTCTAAGCAATTTACCCAGAATGCAATGTCCTGATCCCATAATCATTGCAACGATCAGATGGACTATGCATTTGATGTGGCCACACTCACAAATGGCAGAGTTATGGCCCTTGATACATTTTTGAAGTATTACAGTCTATGGGGGAAAATGTGTTTGTGGAACGTTTTGTCAATTGTTGATGGATTATTAGCAAATTTTGCAGACATGTTCCTTCAGGCAATATCTCTTGGAACTATCCAGCTGAAGAGGCCACACCTTTAAACAAGGGCCATAACTCGGGTTCAATAAGGCCTTTTTAAGTATTGATCCCTATGGGAAAATATATTTGTCGCACGTTTCATCAATTGTTGATGAATTAAAACCAAATTTGTGATATATATTCCTTAGGGCAATATCTATCTGATCAAAGAATATCAAAAAGGCCTATAACTCTGATTATTTAGCATTTTAAAACTATTGAACCCTAAGAGGAAAAACATTTGTTTCGTTAATTGTTGATGGATTAAAACCACATTTAGGAAATATGTTCCTTCAGACAATATCTATTGGTATTATGAATGTGAAGAGGCCACAACTTGAAACAAGGTCCACAACTCTGGTTCTTTAAAGCGTTTTTAAAATATTGAAACTTACGGAGAAAATGTTTCGTCAATTGCTGATTGAATAAGACCCAATGATTTCTCAAGCAATATCTATATAGGCTATGAATATGAAGTGGTCACACTCTAGATAATCAGAGTTATCTCCCTTGTTTAAAGTATTTTAACTCTTAGCAGTCTAGCACTCTGTCAAAATTAAAAATCTTTAACTTAAATTTAAAGATAGAAAGGATGTCCATTTTAAAACAAATTTGGTAGACGATGGTGCTGTCGTAGACAGCAACATAATCCACCAAAATTACTTTAAAATTTACACCAGTTTCTGCGCTACTGACACAGTAAAAGATAGAATATTGGCATTAAAGTGCTGAGCATTAAGCATATTGATGAGGATTATAATGTACTGAATCCTATTATATTACGTTTGGCCACATTTTGTTAATTGTCATTGAATTAGAATTTGTGTTATAGCTTTGTATCATCAATGAATGTGAATCAGTGGTCAATAGTAGCCAAGTTGGTTGACTCCCTCCCCCCCCCCCATTGGTTAAGGATACTTGACCCGTTGAATAATGGTGTCTAGGATTGTTTTTGCATTTCTTATCCATATTTTTGCCTGTGACCATTGTCCCATTGTTAAATACAATCTGTTTGAAGACTTGATCCATTGATCAATAGTATCAGAGAGATGGCTGCCCTATTAGCTAATGGTACATGTATCTTTCCCATTGATCTATGGTGTCAAAGATTCTAATATTGTTGCATTAACACCTCAAATTCTTTACTGTGACCACTGTCCCGTTGTTAGATGTCATCTGGTGGAACACTTAAACTATTGGTCAATAGTGTCTGGGATGCCATCACATTGATCAATGGTACTTTCCTGTTCATCAATAGTGCCAAGGACACCAATTGTATTAGCGGCTCCAATTTTTGATAAATTACATCTGTTGGGTACATTTGGATCATTTGATACTGGTATCAGGATTGGCTGCCCCATTGATCAATTGCTATTTTCCCACTGGTCAATTATGTCAAGCATGTTAATTCTTGCATTTCCTCATCTAAAACTTTCACTATTTTCCATTGGTAAATGACATCTATTGATGCACTTGGACAATTTGACCACAGTGTCCCGGACGGTTGGCCCATTTAGTAATGGTTCATTTTCCGTTGGGTAATGATGTCAATGACAGCAATATTTTATGGTTTTCCTCTCCAAGCCTTTGCCCATGACCATTGTATGATGTGTAAATTACATCTGTTATGCATGGTCCATGAGACATTGTGTAATGCATGGTCCATGAGACATTGTGTTATGCATGGCCCATGAGACATAGTGTTATGCATGGTCCATGAGACATTGTGTTATGCATGGCCCATGAGACATTGTACATGGTCCATGAGACATTGTGTTATGCATGACCCATGAGACATTGTGTTATGCATGGTCCATGAGACATTGTGTAATGCATGGTCCATGAGACATTGTGTTATGCATGGCCCATGAGACATTGTGCTTGTGCATGGTCCATGAGACATTGTGCTTGTACGTGGTCCATGAGACATTGTGTTATGCATGGTCCATGAGACATAGTGTTATGCATGGTCCATGAGACATTGTGTTATGCATGGTCCATGAGACATTGTGTTATGCATGGTCCATGAGACATTGTGTAATGCATGGTCCATGAGACATTGTGTTATGCATGGCCCATGAGACATTGTGCTTGTGCATGGTCCATGAGACATTGTGCTTGTACATGGTCCATGAGACATTGTGCTTGTGCATGGTCCATGAGACATTGTGCTTGTACGTGGTCCATGAGACATTGTGTTATGCATGGTCCATGAGACATTGTGTTATGCATGGTCCATGAGACATTGTGTTATGCATGGCCCATGAGACATTGTGTTATGCATGGCCCATGATACATTATGTAATGCATGGTCCATGAGACATTGTGTTATGCATGGCCCATGAGACATTGTGCTTGTACATGGTCCATGAGACATTGTGTTATGCATGACCCATGAGACATTGTGTTATGCATCGTCCATGAGACATTGTGTTATGCATGGCCCATGAGACATTGTGTTATGCATGGTCCATGAGACATTGTGTTATGCATGGCCCATGAGACATTGTGTTATGCATGGTCCATGAGACATTGTGCGTGTGCATGGGCCATCAGACATTGTGTTATGCATGGCTCATGAGACATTGTGTTATGCATGGTCCATGAGACATTGTGTTATGCATAGTCCATGAGACATTGTGTTATGCATAGTCCAGGAGACATTGTGTTATGCATGGCCCATGAGACATTGGGCTTGTGCATGGTCCATGAGACATTGTGTTATGCATGGCCCATGAGACATTGTGTTATGCATGGTCCATGAGACATTGTGTTATGCATGGCCCATGAGACATTGTGCTTGTGCATGGTCCATGAGACATTGTGTTATGAATGGTCCATGAGACATTGTGTTATGCATGGTCCATGAGACATTGTGTTATGCATTAATTATATTAAACATGTTGTTAGTTCTTCAAGAGCTAGGTGAGCACTATGGGCATTGGGCCATTTATTTTCAAAACGTGCATGGTTCCTCTATTAAAATAATGCTAATATTCATTAAAGGGACAGTATCAGTCAGAAATGGATGCATGCCTGCCAGGCGGGTACCGACAGGCCGCTAGCTGATGAGATAAAAACCAGTGTACATGGAAAACCAAGACTAATGGGTCATAAAAACATATGCTCTTTTGACATGACAAACATAAAAGTAAGAACAATAGGAATGTATATTCAGAAATTGTTCAGGAACTCTTGATGGTTTGAAGTAAATGTGTCCTTGCCAGATATAATGTCAAATCCCAGAATTATATGTTCCCTTAATTATATAATAAAAGGGGTTCTGAAAGCAATCAGCGTGTTGCAAGCTATGACAAGCTACAGCTGTCAGCAGCATGGCTTTCAAAATTTACACCAGTCGTTATACTAGCTCCTTTAAAATAATTATTGTATTTCAGCAGGATATTAGTCAGCTGCTTTACATTAAATCCTTAAATTGCTGCTCAGTTCAGTTAATCATATGTGGATAAATAAATAAATTATTTGTATCCTTTCAGCTTGTAAAGGAAAACACAAGTGGACAACACAAGAAAAAGGCTGTGACAAGACAAATGAAGAAATTTGTTCTGCGGGGAAAAATACCTGGCAAGGATGATTGCCTAAGCGCTGCACAAAATGAAACAATTTTGGAAAAATTTAGTTGGGGACAAATAAAATTCTGTGCGTATATCATGATACTGACACACAAAAAGGGTAAAAATTAAATCCATGTTCACCTAGTTACAGTACAGGTGAGAAATAACATGTTTCTAAAACAAAATACAAATGCTGCTGAACATTGTGAACGTAATTTGATTTGAATCTTTGCAATGGCTTCCAATCAAATTAGATTGAAATATTCAACAGAACATTTCTTAGATTTTCTGGTTTTGTTTTTAGCTCAGCTGAGCTTTAGCGATCACTCCCCGTCCGGCGTCCATCTGTCTGTGTCGTCAACAATTGTGGTACATTTGGTTAGTTCTGTACAGATCTTGAAAATGTTCATATAGGCATCTAATTTATGCATTATGAAAATGAGGCTAATTCAATGACAAACAGAAGAGTTATCCCCCTTGCAAATTTTCTTCAGTATAGGACCCAATGGGGAAAGATAACACATATGTGGCACATTTTATAATTTCTTGAGCTATTGTCTTCTAACTTGGTGGGTGCTTACCTATAGGCATACAGTACCACAACTGTTTCTTGAAAACAGAGGTCAAAGGTTAATTTTCCCATTGGTGCCAATGGTAATATATTTCTGCTGCAGTTTCATTAGTTTTTCACATACAGTGACAAAACTTGGCAGATCTACTCATTTAGCCAAAATCTATTTGGGCTCTTAACCCTTTAACACTCATATCAGCCAAAAACGGCTTCTACAGTGGCCTTGAGAATTGTGCCTTTGTAGACCAAGAAAAGACTATGTTTGGAATTTTACCACTGGAATGACGAGCTCGATAACAGAGCCAGTCATTCCAGTCGTAATTTCTCAAAACTAGTTTTCTCATGGTTTACAAATTGACATTTCTACGAGAAAAAATTTAAATTTTTTTGAACAAATTCAAGGGTTACCCCTCTGGGCCCTACCAAGAATTTACAAAAAAAGTGCTACAGCCAGAAGCTAGAAACTTGCTTAGAAACCTAGCCTATAAGCGGTAGCAGCGTAGTGCTACCATGCCAACTATATTAACTATTTTTGGCAAAGTAACAGATCATTATATATAAAACTATACAGTATATCATTAGAAAGGGCAATAAAATTCCTTTAAGTACATATAAAATTTGTATGAATAAAATATATTTTAGTTAGTCAACGTGCCTCTCAAAATGGCCACACTTTGTAGGATAAATACATTGTTCTATTTTTGCAAAGTTTATCGAATTATTTTTTAATTTTACAAATGCCATTGATAAATTTAATCACAATGGTATTAAAACTAACAGATACCAAAGTTTCGTGAAGATTTTCATCCGATAAGATGTGAAAGTGACAATCATATTATGTCATGGTACCGTAAAATTTTGAGAAATTCCGGTCATGATTTTGGTGGGAGGTCTCATTCAATGTTGAATAATTCCTTTATACATAATCGAACACATACCAGGGTTTCTCAGCGTTGACAGCGAATAAATGGCAAATTTTATACTATGTAGCATTGCTGGGTGCACTCAGCCATTTAAAAAGCGAGCGCGAATGTTTTACACTAAGATTCTATAGCATCGGATATTTTTTCGTAGCGGCGTCCCAAATAGGAATCGTTTATCGTGAAAGATCGTGAGAGAATGAGAAGAATTTGTAGAATTGTACGCGTATCTAATATACGAGTACCAAGCTCATTTTCCGTTATTAGCAACACTGTGTCACGTGCTATAAGATTGATGCGTCTGATTGGTCGGGAATATATGAATATTAATTTTTCCGGCAAGATGGCGACACGATCAACTGTTTTGCAAAATAGTATGTGTGTTCAAATGTCAATCTATGCATATTTCTTGTACGCCACAAACTAAAAAGTAGACAGATGACTAGATTAACGATATTGCCAATCGGGAAGTGGGATGCCGATATATTTGACAACTTTCGCATCTCAACTCGCCCTAATTACTGACGGTAATTTGAAGAGTACGTTCTCTCAGAAATTGTAAACAATGACACGCATCGATGATTGAGCCTATCGGATTGTCTATCTATAACCTTATTGTTATTTCGCGACCAGAGGTAAACGAAATAGTTTTATATATTATTGGTTCAGCTCCTCTCTTAACACAATCTATAACTTTCTCGGTTAAATTAGTCATTGAGTAACTGAAAACTTACAAGTAACAGCACATTTACTAATAATCATTGATGACTGGAACGTACTAATAATTCCTTAGAAAACAAATATTTCACTATTGCCCCGGTTACAAACATTCTATCACCATTACTGTGTGGCCAGTATCCTCTGATCAAAGATATAGAGAACCGGGGCCCTGAAATAAACTTGTGTGCCCAAAATCAAAAAACAATTGTCACATTTGAACCTGAAATTCCAGAACTTCACATTTAGTTATTATAAATGTAAGATGTTTAGACAGTTTAATTAGTTTCAAAATATTCAACAGAATTTTGAAACATTCGTAGCAAATTTATTATTCGCTCTTGTCGATTGAAAAGGTTAATCCAGTAACTAATAGTCATACTCCATCCTTGGACAATATATGCCCACCATTTATTATATTATTCATTTCATTTCTGCACTAAAATCTGAGGGCGGTGTATGACCATAACACCCGTTGTCGGGTCATAATGTTTACCAGTATATCCCTTAGTCTGAGTCTGCTCTGACTCAACCTGCCCCTGTGACAGATATTTGGACAGACTGTCAGTCTGTCCAAATATCTGTCACTGGGGCGGGTTGAGTCAGAGCAGACTCGGACTATATATCCCTATGACCTTGCGCCGTACATGTATATTGTTTAACCATTTAACATTTGAGTCAGACCAAAACTGCTGCAGTTGTCGAGGAAAATGTTAATTTTCCGACCAAAGTAAGATTATTTTTGAAAATGTATCACTGGAATGACTTGCTCTTGGTCTGCATATGGGCATTGTCTGAGAAAATTGAAATTTTCATGAAAAAGTTGATTGTTAAAGTCTTAATATAACGTTTCTAGAATTTGTATATTTCTAACTTATCCTTCCTATTTTTTGCAGGTGACTGATGGGCGATGGCTTCTTAACGGACTTAGTTTTTCCTGCTACGGCTGATGGATTTACTAACATGGATTTTATAAAAATAAAGATTTTATGACCTGTGTTACTCTATAATCTAATTTCTGTATGGAATGCAGGAAATTTCAATTTCCCTTTCTCCGAGATCTAACAATACTCACCATTCTGTTACTTTCTGATACACAGCTGGCCTTAACAGCTGGCTCTAGGACTATAGACTTAGAAA
Source organism: Chaetoderma sp. LZ-2023a (assembly GCA_034401795.1). Taxonomy (NCBI): domain Eukaryota; kingdom Metazoa; phylum Mollusca; class Caudofoveata; order Chaetodermatida; family Chaetodermatidae; genus Chaetoderma; species Chaetoderma sp. LZ-2023a. The sequence goes on along the minus strand of JAVVLW010003066.1, from coordinate 2,408 downwards.
GCTTTACCGACTCCTTGGAACGAGGTACTCGGCTCCCAACTGCCGAGTACCCGTCTACCATAGAGCTCATATTGTTTGCATAGCCACCAAACAAGAGAAATCCGTGGCTTGCCTCCGTGGGGCTGGGAGGCTGGGTCCGTAACAGAATGGTGAGTATTGTTAGATCTCGGAGAAAGGGAAATTGAAATTTCCTGCATTCTCCTTCGATCAATACTCACCATTCTGTTACTTTCTGATATACACCAGATTTGTTCAGTAACCTGGTGGGAAGGGGCAAGCCATAAATGCTACTTTTGCCCCTTGGAGAAAGATTTAGACTTGACTAACGGAGACCTAGAAGGACCGTCAAGTTATCGGAACCAAATCACATTCGCGTCACTGCCCGGCCCCCCCCCCCCTTTTTCTCCTAAGAAAAGGGGGAGAACTCACGAACATGTATCTCGCCTGAAACACAAATATGCCAAGAGGGTTAACTGCTCCTTGCATATCCACATGTATTAGCCTGGGAATGAGCATGAATATATAAGATGAATGAACATGATATATAGACATAATACAAAAAACTCTCACTAATGAATTACCGTATGATAATTGGACTTCAGACGTACCGCCTCCAACCATTCACTGGTCCGGCCATCAGTGACACAATCTGGTTGTCATCCTCCCGCTCGACCATGCCTGCTTTAGGTTCTTTTCAAACCGAAGTGAAAAAAGGGTGAAGAGCAGTGTGGTCACTTAACTATCGTCTCAAAACAGCTAAAGCGAGTGGATTGGCTGAGTCTGACACATCCCTCATATAGTAATCCGTAAATGATGACTCACAGTGCCATTGTGCAACGGCCATGATGTCCTCTAACGGAACACCATTGTAAAGGGCGGTCGAGGCGGCCATTCCTCTGACATCGTGTGCCCTTACGCCTTGTACCTGGTGCCCAGTCGCAATCTCGTGAGTAGTCTGAATGCATTCGACCACCCAACGAGAGATAGTATCCATGGATGCGGCGCCATAAGGCTTTTATGGCAGATCCACAGATGTCTATAGTTCGACCGTAACGAGTCAGTCCGTTTCTTGTACTTAGTCAAAGCACGGACCGGGCACCAGACACTGGCATCACGATCAAACCTAGTTAACTTCGGTATAATGATCGGTTTGCCGGGATATCTCAAAGATTGGTTCTTTGACATAAACTCTGCTCTTGGCAGAAGACGCAGACCTTCTCCAGAAACAATAAATCGGTCCCTCTCTGCCGAAAGCGCATGGATCTCACTGCGCCTTCTAGCTGAGGAAGCTGCCAATAGAAAGACCGCCTTTAGAGTCAAATGCTTTAGACTAGCCGAACGCAACGGTTCGAAAGGGTGCTTGGCCAGTACATTAAGCACTAAAGATAGACTCCAGGCTGGAATGACTACCGGTTGTCTCGGTCGGAGATTGCTCATTCCCTTCAACATCACATTTAACTGGGCCACCTCTGGACTATCCCTGTTGGCTAGACAAGGGATAACTGATGCCAAAGCTGACTTGTATCCAGCAACTGTGATGGGAGCTAGTCCTGAAAAGAACAGCTCACAGAGAAAGTCTGCTATTTGCTGAATAATGGATTGAAAGGTATCAATACCCTTTTCTTCACACCAGTCTGCAAATCTGTTAACCTTGTTGTTATATGACTTGAAGGTTGACCTCCTTCTCGCAGCCGCGATGAAATCAGCAGCCTGTCGAGAAAAGCCTTCCGACGTGGAACGTTGTTTGATAACATCCACGCAGTCAATTTGAACATTTCGGGATGCTCGTGTAGGAAGCGTCCCTTGGCCTGGGAGATTATGTTCGGAATCTCGGGCAACTGCACAGGATTTTCCACCAGCAGATCTAGAAGATCCGTGAACCACGCCCTGCTCGGCCAATACGGCGCTATTAGCAGGACGAGACACGGTTCCTCCCTGACCTTCACCAATACCTTCGGTAGAAGAATGGTGGGTGGGTACGCGTAAGTGTGCATCCCTCTCCAGCTTATCGCCAGAGCGTCTGTATCGACGGCATTTGGATCTGGAATTGGCGAGACATACGTCATGATTTGAGCATTTTCCTTTGTGGTGAACAAGTCCACGTTGGGTTTGCCCCAATGCTCGAAGATCCGTCGCAGAACTGGAGGGTTGAGGGACCATTCTGTTGGCAGAATTCTCTGTCTGCGAGACAAAGCATCCGCCAGAATGTTCAATCGGCCAAGAATATGAGCTGCTTTCAAAACAACCAAGTAATTCCTGCACCATTGAATCAAGTGCCACACTGATACACAGAGTGGGCGACCTGGTCCCACCTTGGTGATTTATATATGATACTACCGTCGAATTGTCCGACCGTATCAATATCACCTTGCCCCTGATCATCAGAAGGAACTCTTCCAACGCCAGTT
>JAVVLW010003065.1:0-18000 GCA_034401795.1 Chaetoderma sp. LZ-2023a | reverse complement strand
GATGTAGTGGATTGTTGGTGTGTGTCTATGTTGGATGTAGTGGATTGTTGGTATGTGTCCATGTTGGATGTAGTGGGTTGTTGGTGTGTCTATGTTGGATGTAGTGACTGATTGTGTGTCCATGTTGGATGTAGTGGATTGTTGGTATGTGTCCATGTTGGATGTAGTGGGTTGTTGGTGTGTGTATGTTGGATGTAGTGACTGATTGTGTGTCCATGTTGGATGTAGTGGGTTGTTGGTGTGTGTCTATGTTGGATGTAGTGAGTTGTTGGTGTGTGTATATTGGATGTAGTGACTGATTGTGTGTGTATGTTGGATGTAGTGGGTTGTTGGTGTGTGTCTATGTTGGATGTAGTGGGTTGTTGGTGTGTCTATGTTGGATGTAGTGGGTTGTTGGTATGTGTCTATGTTGGATGTAGTGGATTGTTGGTGTGTCTATGTTGGATGTAGTGGATTGTTGTTATGTGTCTATGTTGGATGTAGTGGATTGTTGGTATGTGTCTATGTTGGATGTAGTGGTTTGTTGGTATGTGTCCATGTTGGATGTAGTGACTGATTGTGTGTCCATGTTGGATGTAGTGGGTTGTTGGTGTGTGTCCATGTTGGATGTAGTGGATTGTTGGTATGTGTCCATGTTGGATGTAGTGGATTGTTGGTGTGTGTCCATGTTGGATGTAGTGACTGATTGTGTGTCCATGTTGGATGTAGTGGATTGTTGGTGTGTGTCCATGTTGGATGTAGTGACTGATTGTGTGTCCATGTTGGATGTAGTGACTGATTGTGTGTCCATGTTGGATGTAGTGGGTTGTTGGTGTGTGTCCATGTTGGATGTAGTGGATTGTTGGTGTGTGTCTATGTTGGATGTAGTGGATTGTTGGTATGTGTCCATGTTGGATGTAGTGGGTTGTTGGTGTGTGTATGTTGGATGTAGTGACGGATTGTGTGTCCATGTTGGATGTAGTGGATTGTTGGTGTGTGTCCATGTTGGATGTAGTGGATTGTTGGTATGTGTCCATGTTGGATGTAGTGGGTTGTTGGTGTGTCTATGTTGGATGTAGTGACTGATTGTGTGTCCATGTTGGATGTAGTGGATTGTTGGTATGTGTCCATGTTGGATGTAGTGGGTTGTTGGTGTGTGTATGTTGGATGTAGTGACTGATTGTGTGTCCATGTTGGATGTAGTGGGTTGTTGGTGTGTGTCTATGTTGGATGTAGTGAGTTGTTGGTGTGTGTATATTGGATGTAGTGACTGATTGTGTGTGTATGTTGGATGTAGTGGGTTGTTGGTGTGTGTCTATGTTGGATGTAGTGGGTTGTTGGTGTGTCTATGTTGGATGTAGTGGATTGTTGTTATGTGTCTATGTTGGATGTAGTGGATTGTTGGTATGTGTCTATGTTGGATGTAGTGGTTTGTTGGTATGTGTCTATGTTGGATGTAGTGGTTTGTTGGTATGTGTCTATGTTGAATGTAGTGGATTGTTGTTGGTGTGCCCATGTTGGATGTAGTGGTTTGTTGGTATGTGTCTATGCTGGATGTAGTGGTTTGTTGGTATGTGTCTATGTTGAATGTAGTGGATTGTTGTTGGTGTGCCCATGTTGGATGTAGTGGATTGTTGGTATGTGTCCATGTTGGATGTAGTGGATTGTTGGTATGTGTCGATGTTGGATGTAGTGGATTGTTGGTATGTGTCTATGTTGGATGTAGTGGTTTGTTGGTATGTGTCTATGTTGAATGTAGTGGATTGTTGTTGGTGTGCCCATGTTGGATGTAGTGGATTGTTGGTATGTGTCCATGATGGATGTAGTGGATTGTTGGTATGTGTCAATGTTGGATGTAGTGGATTGTTGGTATGTGTCTATGTTGGATGTAGTGGATTGTTGGTGTGTCTATGTTGGATGTAGTAGATTGTTGGTGTGTGTCTATGTTGGATGTAGTGGATTGTTGGTGTGTGTCTATGTTGGATGTAGTGGGTTGTTGGTATGTGTCCATGTTGGATGTAGTGGATTGTTGGTGTGTCCATGTTGGATGTAGTGGATTGTTGGTGTGTATGTTGGATGTAGTGGTTTGTTGGTATGTGTCTATGTTGGATGTAGTGGTTTGTTGGTATGTGTCTATGTTGGATGTAGTGGATTGTTGTTGGTGTGCCCATGTTGGATGTAGTGGTTTGTTGGTATGTGTCTATGTTGGATGTAGTGGTTTGTTGGTATGTGTCTATGTTGAATGTAGTGGATTGTTGTTGGTGTGCCCATGTTGGATGTAGTGGATTGTTGGTATGTGTCCATGTTGGATGTAGTGGATTGTTGGTATGTGTCGATGTTGGATGTAGTGGATTGTTGGTATGTGTCTATGTTGGATGTAGTGGTTTGTTGGTATGTGTCTATGTTGAATGTAGTGGATTGTTGTTGGTGTGCCCATGTTGGATGTAGTGGATTGTTGTTGGTGTGCCCATGTTGGATGTAGTGGATTGTTGGTATGTGTCCATGTTGGATGTAGTGGATTGTTGGTGTGTGTCTATGTTGGATGTAGTGGATTGTTGGTGTGTGTCTATGTTGGATGTACTGGATTGTTGGTGTGTGTCCATGTTGGATGTGGTGGGTTGTTGGTGTGTCTATGTTGGATGTAGTGGATTGTTGGTATGTGTCCATGTTGGATGTAGTGGATTGTTGGTGTGTGTCTATGTTGGATGTAGTGGATTGTTGGTGTGTGCCCATGTTGGATGTAGTGGGTTGTTGGTGTGTGTCCATGTTGGATGTAGTGGATTGTTGGTATGTGGCTATGTTGGATGTAGTGGATTGTTGGTATGTGTCTATGTTGGATGTAGTGGATTGTTCTTGATGTGTCCATGTTGGATGTAGTGGATTGTTGGTATGTGTCTATGTTGGATGTAGTGGATTGTTGGTGTGTCTATGTTGGATGTAGTGGATTGTTGGTGTGTGTCTATGTTGGATGTAGTGGATTGTTGGTGTGTCTATGTTGGATGTAGTGGATTGTTGGTGTGTGTCCATGTTGGATGTAGTGGGTTGGTGTGTGTCCATGTTGGATGTAGTGGATTGTTGGTATGTGTCTATGTTGGATGTAGTGGATTGTTGGTATGTGTCTATGTTGGATGTAGTGGTTTGTTGGTATGTGTCTATGTTGAATGTAGTGGATTGTTGTTGGTGTGCCCATGTTGGATGTAGTGGATTGTTGTTGTGTGCCCATGTTGGATGTAGTGGATTGTTGGTATGTGTCTATGTTGGATGTAGTGGTTTGTTGGTATGTGTCTATGTTGGATGTAGTGGATTGTTGTTGGTGTGCCCATGTTGGATGTAGTGGTTTGTTGGTATGTGTCTATGTTGGATGTAGTGGTTTGTTGGTATGTGTCTATGTTGAATGTAGTGGATTGTTGTTGGTGTGCCCATGTTGGATGTAGTGGATTGTTGGTATGTGTCCATGTTGGATGTAGTGGATTGTTGGTATGTGTCGATGTTGGATGTAGTGGATTGTTGGTATGTGTCTATGTTGGATGTAGTGGTTTGTTGGTATGTGTCTATGTTGAATGTAGTGGATTGTTGTTGGTGTGCCCATGTTGGATGTAGTGGATTGTTGGTATGTGTCCATGATGGATGTAGTGGATTGTTGGTATGTGTCAATGTTGGATGTAGTGGATTGTTGGTATGTGTCTATGTTGGATGTAGTGGATTGTTGGTGTGTCTATGTTGGATGTAGTAGATTGTTGGTGTGTGTCTATGTTGGATGTAGTGGATTGTTGGTGTGTGTCTATGTTGGATGTAGTGGGTTGTTGGTATGTGTCCATGTTGGATGTAGTGGATTGTTGGTGTGTCCATGTTGGATGTAGTGGATTGTTGGTGTGTATGTTGGATGTAGTGGTTTGTTGGTATGTGTCTATGTTGGATGTAGTGGTTTGTTGGTATGTGTCTATGTTGGATGTAGTGGATTGTTGTTGGTGTGCCCATGTTGGATGTAGTGGTTTGTTGGTATGTGTCTATGTTGGATGTAGTGGTTTGTTGGTATGTGTCTATGTTGAATGTAGTGGATTGTTGTTGGTGTGCCCATGTTGGATGTAGTGGATTGTTGGTATGTGTCCATGTTGGATGTAGTGGATTGTTGGTATGTGTCGATGTTGGATGTAGTGGATTGTTGGTATGTGTCTATGTTGGATGTAGTGGTTTGTTGGTATGTGTCTATGTTGAATGTAGTGGATTGTTGTTGGTGTGCCCATGTTGGATGTAGTGGATTGTTGTTGGTGTGCCCATGTTGGATGTAGTGGATTGTTGGTATGTGTCCATGTTGGATGTAGTGGATTGTTGGTGTGTGTCTATGTTGGATGTAGTGGATTGTTGGTGTGTGTCTATGTTGGATGTACTGGATTGTTGGTGTGTGTCCATGTTGGATGTGGTGGGTTGTTGGTGTGTCTATGTTGGATGTAGTGGATTGTTGGTATGTGACCATGATGGATGTAGTGGATTGTTGGTGTGTGTCTATGTTGGATGTAGTGGATTGTTGGTGTGTGTCTATGTTGGATGTAGTGGGTTGTTGGTGTGTGTCCATGTTGGATGTAGTGGATTGTTGGTATGTGGCTATGTTGGATGTAGTGGATTGTTGGTATGTGTCTATGTTGGATGTAGTGGATTGTTCTTGATGTGTCCATGTTGGATGTAGTGGATTGTTGGTGTGTGTCTATGTTGGATGTTGTGGATTGTTGGTGTGTCTATGTTGGATGTAGTGGATTGTTGGTGTGTGTCCATGTTGGATGTGGTGGGTTGTTCGTGTGTCTATGTTGGATGTAGTGGATTGTTGGTGTGTGTCCATGTTGTATGTAGTGGGTTGGTGTGTGTCCATGTTGGATGTAGTGGATTGTTGGTATGTGTCCTATGTTGGATGTAGTGGATTGTTGGTATGTGTCTATGTTGGATGTAGTGGTTTGTTGGTATGTGTCTATGTTGAATGTAGTGGATTGTTGTTGGTGTGCCCATGTTGGATGTAGTGGATTGTTGTTGGTGTGCCCATGTTGGATGTAGTGGATTGTTGGTATGTGTCCATGTTGGATGTAGTGGATTGTTGGTATGTGTCTATGTTGGATGTAGTGGATTGTTGGTATGTGTCCATGTTGGATGTAGTGGTTTGTTGGTATGTGTCTATGTTGGATGTAGTGGTTTGTTGGTATGTGTCTATGTTGAATGTAGTGGATTGTTGTTGGTGTGCCCATGTTGGATGTAATGAGTTGTTGGTGTGTCCATGATGGATGTAGTAGATTGTTGGTGTGTATCTATGTTGGATGTAGTGGATTGTTGGTATGTGTCTATGTTGGATGTAGTGGATTGTTGGTGTGTGTCTATGTTGGATGTAGTGGATTGTTGGTATGTGTCTATGTTGAATGTAGTGGATTGTTGTTGGTGTGCCCATGTTGGATGTAGTGGATTGTTGTTGGTGTGCCCATGTTGGATGTAGTGGATTGTTGGTATGTGTCCATGATGGATGTAGTGGATTGTTGGTGTGTGTCTATGTTGGATGTAGTGGATTGTTGGTGTGTGTCCATGTTGGATGTAGTGGTTTGTTGGTATGTGTCTATGTTGGATGTAGTGGTTTGTTGGTATGTGTCTATGTTGAATGTAGTGGATTGTTGTTGGTGTGCCCATGTTGGATGTAATGAGTTGTTGGTGTGTCCATGATGGATGTAGTAGATTGTTGGTGTGTATCTATGTTGGATGTAGTGGATTGTTGGTGTGTGTCTATGTTGGATGTAGTGGATTGTTGGTGTGTGTCCATGTTGGATGTAGTGGATTGTTGGTGTGTCCATGTTGGATGTAGTGGATTGTTGGTGTGGATGTAGTGGATTGTTGGTATGTGTCTATGTTGGATGTAGTGGGATGTTGGTGTCTGTCCATGTTGGATGTAGTGGATTGTTGGTGTGTCTATGTTGGATGTAGTGGATTGTTGGTGTGTGTCTATGTTGGATGTAGTGGATTGTTGGTGTGTGTCTATGTTGGATGTAGTGGATTGTTGGTATGTGTCTATGTTGGATGTAGTGGATTGTTGGTGTGTGTCCATGTTGGATGTGGTGGGTTGTTGGTGTGTCTATGTTGGATGTAGTGGATTGTTGGTATGTGACCATGATGGATGTAGTGGATTGTTGGTGTGTGTCTATGTTGGATGTAGTGGATTGTTGGTGTGTGTCTATGTTGGATGTAGTGGATTGTTGGTGTGTGTCCATGTTGGATGTAGTGGATTGTTGGTATGTGCCTATGTTGGATGTAGTGGATTGTTGGTGTGTGTCTATGTTGGATGTAGTGGATTGTTGATGTGTCTATGTTGGATGTAGTGGATTGTTGGTGTGTGTCTATGTTGGATGTAGTGGATTGTTGGTGTGTGTCTATGTTGGATGTAGTGGATTGTTGGTGTGTGTCCATGTTGGATGTAGTGGATTGTTGGTGTGTGTCCATGTTGGATGTAGTGGATTGTTGGTATGTGTCTATGTTGGATGTAGTGGATTGTTGGTATGTGTCTATGTTGGATGTAGTGGATTGTTGGTGTGTCTATGTTGGATGTAGTGGATTTGTTGGTATGTGTCTATGTTGGATGTAGTGGATTGTTGGTATGTGTCTATGTTGAATGTAGTGGATTGTTGTTGGTGTGCCCATGTTGGATGTAGTGGATTGTTGGTATGTGTCCATGTTGGATGTAGTGGATTGTTGGTGTGTCCATGTTGGATGTAGTGGATTGTTGGTGTGTGTCTATGTTGGATGTAGTGGATTGTTGGTATGTGTCTATGTTGGATGTAGTGGATTGTTGGTATGTGTCTATGTTGAATGTAGTGGATTGTTGGTGTGTGTCCATGTTGGATGTAGTGGATTGTTGGTATGTGTCCATGTTGGATGTAGTGGATTGTTGGTGTGTGTCTATGTTGGATGTAGTGGATTGTTGGTGTGTGTCTATGTTGGATGTAGTGGATTGTTGGTGTGTGTCTATGTTGGATGTAGTGGATTGTTGGTGTGTGTCCATGTTGGATGTAGTGGATTGTTGGTGTGTCCATGTTGGATGTAGTGGATTGTTGGTGTGTGTCCATGTTGGATGTAGTGGATTGTTGGTGTGTGTCTATGTTGGATGTAGTGGATTGTTGGTGTGTGTCCATGTTGGATGTAGTGGATTGTTGGTGTGTCCATGTTGGATGTAGTGGATTGTTGGTGTGTCTATGTTGGATGTAGTGGATTGTTGGTGTGTGTCCATGTTGGATGTAGTGGATTGTTGGTGTGTGTCCATGTTGGATGTAGTGGATTGTTGGTGTGTGTCTATGTTGGATGTAGTGGATTGTTGGTGTGTGTCTATGTTGGATGTAGTGGATTGTTGGTGTGTGTCTATGTTGGATGTAGTGGATTGTTGGTGTGTGTCTATGTTGGATGTACTGGATTGTTGGTGTGTGTCCATGTTGGATGTGGTGGGTTGTTGGTGTGTCTATGTTGGATGTAGTGGATTGTTGGTATGTGACCATGATGGATGTAGTGGATTGTTGGTGTGTGTCTATGTTGGATGTAGTGGATTGTTGGTGTGTGCCCATGTTGGATGTAGTGGGTTGTTGGTGTGTGTCCATGTTGGATGTAGTGGATTGTTGGTATGTGCCTATGTTGGATGTAGTGGATTGTTGGTATGTGTCTATGTTGGATGTAGTGGATTGTTGGTATGTGTCTATGTTGGATGTAGTGGATTGTTGGTGTGTGTCTATGTTGGATGTAGTGGATTGTTGTTGGTGTGCCCATGTTGGATGTAGTGGATTGTTGGTGTGTGTCCATGTTGGATGTAGTGGATTGTTGGTGTGTGTCCATGTTGGATGTAGTGGATTGTTGGTGTGTGTCTATGTTGGATGTAGTGGATTGTTGGTATGTGTCTATGTTGGATGTAGTGGATTGTTGGTATGTGTCTATGTTGAATGTAGTGGATTGTTGTTGGTGTGCCCATGTTGGATGTAATGTAGTGGATTGTTGGTGTGTGTCTATGTTGGATGTAGTGGATTGTTGGTGTGTGTCTATGTTGGATGTGTTGGATGTAGTGGATTGTTGGTGTGTCCATGTTGGATGTAGTGGATTGTCCATGTTGGATGTAGTGGATTGTTGGTGTGTGTCTATGTTGGATGTAGTGGATTGTTGGTGTGTGTCTATGTTGGATGTAGTGGATTGTTGGTGTGTGTCCATGTTGGATGTAGTGGATTGTTGGTGTGTGTCCATGTTGGATGTAGTGGATTGTTGGTATGTGTCTATGTTGGATGTAGTGGATTGTTGGTATGTGTCTATGTTGGATGTAGTGGATTGTTGGTGTGTGTCTATGTTGGATGTAGTGGATTGTTGGTATGTGTCTATGTTGGATGTAGTGGATTGTTGGTATGTGTCTATGTTGGATGTAGTGGATTGTTGTTGGTGTGCCCATGTTGGATGTAGTGGATTGTTGGTATGTGTCCATGTTGGATGTAGTGGATTGTTGGTGTGTCCATGTTGGATGTAGTGGATTGTTGGTGTGTGTCTATGTTGGATGTAGTGGATTTGTTGGTATGTGTCTATGTTGGATGTAGTGGATTGTTGGTATGTGTCTATGTTGGATGTAGTGGATTGTTGGTGTGTGTCCTATGTTGGATGTAGTGGATTGTTGGTGTGTGTCCATGTTGGATGTAGTGGATTGTTGGTGTGTGTCCATGTTGGATGTAGTGGATTGTTGGTGTGTGTCTATGTTGGATGTAGTGGATTGTTGGTGTGTGTCTATGTTGGATGTAGTGGATTGTTGGTATGTGTCCATGTTGGATGTAGTGGATTGTTGGTGTGTCCATGTTGGATGTAGTGGATTGTTGGTGTGTGTCTATGTTGGATGTAGTGGATTGTTGGTATGTGTCCTATGTTGGATGTAGTGGATTGTTGGTGTGTGTCCATGTTGGATGTAGTGGATTGTTGGTGTGTGTCTATGTTGGATGTAGTGGATTGTTGGTGTGTGTCTATGTTGGATGTAGTGGATTGTTGGTGTGTGTCTATGTTGGATGTAGTGGATTGTTGGTGTGTGTCTATGTTGGATGTAGTGGATTGTTGGTGTGTGTCCATGTTGGATGTAGTGGATTGTTGGTGTGTGTCTATGTTGGATGTAGTGGATTGTTGGTATGTGTCTATGTTGGATGTAGTGGATTGTTGGTGTGTGTCTATGTTGGATGTAGTGGATTGTTGGTGTGTGTCCATGTTGGATGTAGTGGATTGTTGGTGTGTGTCCATGTTGGATGTAGTGGATTGTTGGTATGTGTCTATGTTGGATGTAGTGGTTTGTTGGTATGTGTCTATGTTGAATGTAGTGGATTGTTGTTGGTGTGCCCATGTTGGATGTAGTGGATTGTTGGTATGTGTCCATGTTGGATGTAGTGGATTGTTGGTATGTGTCGATGTTGGATGTAGTGGATTGTTGGTATGTGTCTATGTTGGATGTAGTGGTTTGTTGGTATGTGTCTATGTTGGATGTAGTGGATTGTTGGTGTGTGTCTATGTTGGATGTAGTGGATTGTTGGTGTGTGTCCATGTTGGATGTAGTGGATTGTTGGTATGTGTCCATGTTGGATGTAGTGGATTGTTGGTATGTGTCTATGTTGGATGTAGTGGATTGTTGGTGTGTGTCTATGTTGGATGTAGTGGATTGTTGGTGTGTGTCTATGTTGGATGTAGTGGATTGTTGGTGTGTGTCTATGTTGGATGTAGTGGATTGTTGGTATGTGTCCATGTTGGATGTAGTGGATTGTTGGTGTGTGTCCATGTTGGATGTAGTGGATTGTTGGTGTGTGTCTATGTTGGATGTAGTGGATTGTTGGTATGTGTCTATGTTGGATGTAGTGGTTTGTTGGTATGTGTCTATGTTGGATGTAGTGGATTGTTGTTGGTGTGCCCATGTTGGATGTAGTGGATTGTTGGTATGTGTCCATGTTGGATGTAGTGGATTGTTGGTATGTGTCCATGTTGGATGTAGTGGATTGTTGGTGTGTGTCTATGTTGGATGTAGTGGATTGTTGGTATGTGTCTATGTTGGATGTAGTGGTTTGTTGGTATGTGTCTATGTTGAATGTAGTGGATTGTTGTTGGTGTGCCCATGTTGGATGTAGTGGATTGTTGGTATGTGTCCATGTTGGATGTAGTGGATTGTTGGTGTGTGTCCATGTTGGATGTAGTGGATTGTTGGTGTGTGTCTATGTTGGATGTAGTGGATTGTTGGTGTGTGTCTATGTTGGATGTAGTGGATTGTTGGTGTGTGTCCATGTTGGATGTAGTGGATTGTTGGTGTGTGTCCATGTTGGATGTGTCTATGTTGGATGTAGTGGATTGTTGGTGTGTGTCCATGTTGGATGTAGTGGATTGTTGGTGTGTCCATGTTGGATGTAGTGGATTGTTGGTATGTGTCTATGTTGGATGTAGTGGATTGTTGGTATGTGTCTATGTTGGATGTAGTGGTTTGTTGGTATGTGTCTATGTTGGATGTAGTGGATTGTTGTTGGTGTGCCCATGTTGGATGTAGTGGATTGTTGGTATGTGTCTATGTTGGATGTAGTGGTTTGTTGGTATGTGTCTATGTTGAATGTAGTGGATTGTTGTTGGTGTGCCCATGTTGGATGTAGTGGATTGTTGGTATGTGTCCATGTTGGATGTAGTGGATTGTTGGTATGTGTCCATGTTGGATGTAGTGGATTGTTGGTATGTGTCCATGTTGGATGTAGTGGGTTGTTGGTATGTGTCTATGTTGGAATGTAGTGGATTGTTGTTGTGTGTCCATGTTGGATGTAGTGGATTGTTGGTGTGTGTCTATGTTGGATGTAGTGGATTGTTGGTGTGTGTATGTTGGATGTAGTGACTGATTGTGTGTGTATGTTGGATGTAGTGGATTGTTGGTGTGTGTCTATGTTGGATGTAGTGGATTGTTGGTGTGTCTATGTTGGATGTAGTGGGTTGTTGGTATGTGTCTATGTTGGATGTAGTGGATTGTTGGTGTGTCTATGTTGGATGTAGTGGATTGTTGTTATGTGTCTATGTTGGATGTAGTGGATTGTTGGTATGTGTCTATGTTGGATGTAGTGGTTTGTTGGTATGTGTCTATGTTGGATGTAGTGGTTTGTTGGTATGTGTCTATGTTGAATGTAGTGGATTGTTGTTGGTGTGCCCATGTTGGATGTAGTGGTTTGTTGGTATGTGTCTATGTTGGATGTAGTGGTTTGTTGGTATGTGTCTATGTTGAATGTAGTGGATTGTTGTTGGTGTGCCCATGTTGGATGTAGTGGATTGTTGGTATGTGTCCATGTTGGATGTAGTGGATTGTTGGTATGTGTCGATGTTGGATGTAGTGGATTGTTGGTATGTGTCTATGTTGGATGTAGTGGTTTGTTGGTATGTGTCTATGTTGAATGTAGTGGATTGTTGTTGGTGTGCCCATGTTGGATGTAGTGGATTGTTGGTATGTGTCCATGTTGGATGTAGTGGATTGTTGGTATGTGTCTATGTTGGATGTAGTGGATTGTTGGTGTGTCTATGTTGGATGTAGTGGATTGTTGGTGTGTGTCTATGTTGGATGTAGTGGATTGTTGGTGTGTGTCTATGTTGGATGTAGTGGGTTGTTGGTATGTGTCTATGTTGGATGTAGTGGATTGTTGGTGTGTCCATGTTGGATGTAGTGGATTGTTGGTGTGTATGTTGGATGTAGTGGATTGTTGGTATGTGTCTATGTTGGATGTAGTGGTTTGTTGGTATGTGTCTATGTTGGATGTAGTGGTTTGTTGGTATGTGTCTATGTTGGATGTAGTGGATTGTTGTTGGTGTGCCCATGTTGGATGTAGTGGATTGTTGGTATGTGTCCATGTTGGATGTAGTGGATTGTTGGTATGTGTCTATGTTGGATGTAGTGGATTGTTGGTATGTGTCTATGTTGGATGTAGTGGATTGTTGGTATGTGTCTATGTTGAATGTAGTGGATTGTTGGTTGGTGTGCCCATGTTGGATGTAGTGGATTGTTGGTTGGTGTGCCCATGTTGGATGTAGTGGATTGTTGGTATGTGTCCATGTTGGATGTAGTGGATTGTTGGTGTGTGTCTATGTTGGATGTAGTGGATTGTTGGTGTGTGTCTATGTTGGATGTACTGGATTGTTGGTGTGTGTCCATGTTGGATGTGGTGGGTTGTTGGTGTGTCTATGTTGGATGTAGTGGATTGTTGGTATGTGACCATGATGGATGTAGTGGATTGTTGGTGTGTGTCTATGTTGGATGTAGTGGATTGTTGGTGTGTGCCCATGTTGGATGTAGTGGGTTGTTGGTGTGTGTCCATGTTGGATGTAGTGGATTGTTGGTATGTGCCTATGTTGGATGTAGTGGATTGTTGGTATGTGTCTATGTTGGATGTAGTGGATTGTTCTTGATGTGTCCATGTTGGATGTAGTGGATTGTTGGTGTGTGTCTATGTTGGATGTAGTGGATTGTTGGTGTGTCTATGTTGGATGTAGTGGATTGTTGGTGTGTGTCCATGTTGGATGTGGTGGGTTGTTCGTGTGTCTATGTTGGATGTAGTGGATTGTTGGTGTGTGTCCATGTTGTATGTAGTGGGTTGGTGTGTGTCCATGTTGGATGTAGTGGATTGTTGGTATGTGCCTATGTTGGATGTAGTGGATTGTTGGTATGTGTCTATGTTGGATGTAGTGGTTTGTTGGTATGTGTCTATGTTGGATGTAGTGGTTTGTTGGTATGTGTCTATGTTGGATGTAGTGGATTGTTGTTGGTGTGCCCATGTTGGATGTAGTGGTTTGTTGGTATGTGTCTATGTTGGATGTAGTGGTTTGTTGGTATGTGTCTATGTTGGATGTAGTGGATTGTTGTTGGTGTGCCCATGTTGGATGTAGTGGATTGTTGGTATGTGTCCATGTTGGATGTAGTGGATTGTTGGTATGTGTCGATGTTGGATGTAGTGGATTGTTGGTATGTGTCTATGTTGGATGTAGTGGTTTGTTGGTATGTGTCTATGTTGAATGTAGTGGATTGTTGTTGGTGTGCCCATGTTGGATGTAGTGGATTGTTGGTATGTGTCCATGTTGGATGTAGTGGATTGTTGGTATGTGTCCATGTTGGATGTAGTGGATTGTTGGTATGTGTCTATGTTGGATGTAGTGGATTGTTGGTGTGTCTATGTTGGATGTAGTGGATTGTTGGTGTGTGTCTATGTTGGATGTAGTGGATTGTTGGTGTGTGTCCATGTTGGATGTAGTGGATTGTTGGTGTGTCTATGTTGGATGTAGTGGATTGTTGGTATGTGTCCATGTTGGATGTAGTGGATTGTTGGTGTGTGTCTATGTTGGATGTAGTGGATTGTTGGTGTGTGCCCATGTTGGATGTAGTGGGTTGTTGGTGTGTGTCCATGTTGGATGTAGTGGATTGTTGGTATGTGTCTATGTTGGATGTAGTGGATTGTTGGTATGTGTCTATGTTGGATGTAGTGGATTGTTCTTGATGTGTCCATGTTGGATGTAGTGGATTGTTGGTGTGTGTCTATGTTGGATGTAGTGGATTGTTGGTGTGTCTATGTTGGATGTAGTGGATTGTTGGTGTGTGTCCATGTTGGATGTGGTGGGTTGTTCGTGTGTCTATGTTGGATGTAGTGGATTGTTGGTGTGTGTCCATGTTGTATGTAGTGGGTTGGTGTGTGTCCATGTTGGATGTAGTGGATTGTTGGTATGTGCCTATGTTGGATGTAGTGTATTGTTGGTATGTGTCTATGTTGGATGTAGTGGTTTGTTGGTATGTGTCTATGTTGGATGTAGTGGTTTGTTGGTATGTGTCTATGTTGAATGTAGTGGATTGTTGTTGGTGTGCCCATGTTGGATGTAGTGGTTTGTTGGTATGTGTCTATGTTGGATGTAGTGGTTTGTTGGTATGTGTCTATGTTGAATGTAGTGGATTGTTGTTGGTGTGCCCATGTTGGATGTAGTGGATTGTTGGTATGTGTCCATGTTGGATGTAGTGGATTGTTGGTATGTGTCGATGTTGGATGTAGTGGATTGTTGGTATGTGTCTATGTTGGATGTAGTGGTTTGTTGGTATGTGTCTATGTTGAATGTAGTGGATTGTTGTTGGTGTGCCCATGTTGGATGTAGTGGATTGTTGGTATGTGTCCATGATGGATGTAGTGGATTGTTGGTATGTGTCAATGTTGGATGTAGTGGATTGTTGGTATGTGTCTATGTTGGATGTAGTGGATTGTTGGTGTGTCTATGTTGGATGTAGTAGATTGTTGGTGTGTGTCTATGTTGGATGTAGTGGATTGTTGGTGTGTGTCTATGTTGGATGTAGTGGGTTGTTGGTATGTGTCCATGTTGGATGTAGTGGATTGTTGGTGTGTCCATGTTGGATGTAGTGGATTGTTGGTGTGTATGTTGGATGTAGTGGTTTGTTGGTATGTGTCTATGTTGGATGTAGTGGTTTGTTGGTATGTGTCTATGTTGGATGTAGTGGATTGTTGTTGGTGTGCCCATGTTGGATGTAGTGGTTTGTTGGTATGTGTCTATGTTGGATGTAGTGGTTTGTTGGTATGTGTCTATGTTGAATGTAGTGGATTGTTGTTGGTGTGCCCATGTTGGATGTAGTGGATTGTTGGTATGTGTCCATGTTGGATGTAGTGGATTGTTGGTATGTGTCGATGTTGGATGTAGTGGATTGTTGGTATGTGTCTATGTTGGATGTAGTGGTTTGTTGGTATGTGTCTATGTTGAATGTAGTGGATTGTTGTTGGTGTGCCCATGTTGGATGTAGTGGATTGTTGTTGGTGTGCCCATGTTGGATGTAGTGGATTGTTGGTATGTGTCCATGTTGGATGTAGTGGATTGTTGGTGTGTGTCTATGTTGGATGTAGTGGATTGTTGGTGTGTGTCTATGTTGGATGTACTGGATTGTTGGTGTGTGTCCATGTTGGATGTGGTGGGTTGTTGGTGTGTCTATGTTGGATGTAGTGGATTGTTGGTATGTGACCATGATGGATGTAGTGGATTGTTGGTGTGTGTCTATGTTGGATGTAGTGGATTGTTGGTGTGTGCCCATGTTGGATGTAGTGGGTTGTTGGTGTGTGTCCATGTTGGATGTAGTGGATTGTTGGTATGTGGCTATGTTGGATGTAGTGGATTGTTGGTATGTGTCTATGTTGGATGTAGTGGATTGTTCTTGATGTGTCCATGTTGGATGTAGTGGATTGTTGGTGTGTGTCTATGTTGGATGTAGTGGATTGTTGGTGTGTCTATGTTGGATGTAGTGGATTGTTGGTGTGTGTCCATGTTGGATGTGGTGGGTTGTTCGTGTGTCTATGTTGGATGTAGTGGATTGTTGGTGTGTGTCCATGTTGTATGTAGTGGGTTGGTGTGTGTCCATGTTGGATGTAGTGGATTGTTGGTATGTGCCTATGTTGGATGTAGTGTATTGTTGGTATGTGTCTATGTTGGATGTAGTGGTTTGTTGGTATGTGTCTATGTTGGATGTAGTGGGTTGGATGTAGTGGATTGTTGGTATGTGCCTATGTTGGATGTAGTGGATTGTTGGTATGTGTCTATGTTGGATGTAGTGGATTGTTGGTATGTGTCTATGTTGGATGTAGTGGTTTGTTGGTATGTGTCTATGTTGAATGTAGTGGATTGTTGTTGGTGTGCCCATGTTGGATGTAGTGGTTTGTTGGTATGTGTCTATGTTGGATGTAGTGGTTTGTTGGTATGTGTCTATGTTGAATGTAGTGGATTGTTGTTGGTGTGCCCATGTTGGATGTAGTGGATTGTTGGTATGTGTCCATGTTGGATGTAGTGGATTGTTGGTATGTGTCGATGTTGGATGTAGTGGATTGTTGGTATGTGTCTATGTTGGATGTAGTGGTTTGTTGGTATGTGTCTATGTTGAATGTAGTGGATTGTTGTTGGTGTGCCCATGTTGGATGTAGTGGATTGTTGGTATGTGTCCATGATGGATGTAGTGGATTGTTGGTATGTGTCAATGTTGGATGTAGTGGATTGTTGGTATGTGTCTATGTTGGATGTAGTGGATTGTTGGTGTGTCTATGTTGGATGTAGTAGATTGTTGGTGTGTGTCTATGTTGGATGTAGTGGATTGTTGGTGTGTGTCTATGTTGGATGTAGTGGGTTGTTGGTATGTGTCCATGTTGGATGTAGTGGATTGTTGGTGTGTCCATGTTGGATGTAGTGGATTGTTGGTGTGTATGTTGGATGTAGTGGTTTGTTGGTATGTGTCTATGTTGGATGTAGTGGTTTGTTGGTATGTGTCTATGTTGGATGTAGTGGATTGTTGTTGGTGTGCCCATGTTGGATGTAGTGGTTTGTTGGTATGTGTCTATGTTGGATGTAGTGGTTTGTTGGTATGTGTCTATGTTGAATGTAGTGGATTGTTGTTGGTGTGCCCATGTTGGATGTAGTGGATTGTTGGTATGTGTCCATGTTGGATGTAGTGGATTGTTGGTATGTGTCGATGTTGGATGTAGTGGATTGTTGGTATGTGTCTATGTTGGATGTAGTGGTTTGTTGGTATGTGTCTATGTTGAATGTAGTGGATTGTTGTTGGTGTGCCCATGTTGGATGTAGTGGATTGTTGTTGGTGTGCCCATGTTGGATGTAGTGGATTGTTGGTATGTGTCCATGTTGGATGTAGTGGATTGTTGGTGTGTGTCTATGTTGGATGTAGTGGATTGTTGGTGTGTGTCTATGTTGGATGTACTGGATTGTTGGTGTGTGTCCATGTTGGATGTGGTGGGTTGTTGGTGTGTCTATGTTGGATGTAGTGGGTTGGATGTAGTGGATTGTTGGTATGTGACCATGATGGATGTAGTGGATTGTTGGTGTGTGTCTATGTTGGATGTAGTGGATTGTTGGTGTGTGCCCATGTTGGATGTAGTGGATTGTTGGTGTGTGTCCATGTTGGATGTAGTGGATTGTTGGTATGTGTCTATGTTGGATGTAGTGGATTGTTGGTATGTGTCTATGTTGGATGTAGTGGATTGTTCTTGATGTGTCCATGTTGGATGTAGTGGATTGTTGGTGTGTGTCTATGTTGGATGTAGTGGATTGTTGGTGTGTCTATGTTGGATGTAGTGGATTGTTGGTGTGTGTCCATGTTGGATGTGGTGGGTTGTTCGTGTGTCTATGTTGGATGTAGTGGATTGTTGGTGTGTGTCCATGTTGTATGTAGTGGGTTGGTGTGTGTCCATGTTGGATGTAGTGGATTGTTGGTATGTGCCTATGTTGGATGTAGTGTATTGTTGGTATGTGTCTATGTTGGATGTAGTGGATTGTTGGTATGTGTCTATGTTGGATGTAGTGGATTGTTGGTGTGTGTCCATGTTGGATGTAGTGGATTGTTGGTGTGTGTCTATGTTGGATGTAGTGGATTGTTGGTGTGTCTATGTTGGATGTAGTGGATTGTTGGTGTGTGTCCATGTTGGATGTAGTGGATTGTTGGTGTGTGTCCATGTTGGATGTAGTGGATTGTTGGTGTGTGTCCATGTTGGATGTAGTGGATTGTTGGTATGTGCCTATGTTGGATGTAGTGGATTGTTGGTATGTGTCTATGTTGGATGTAGTGGTTTGTTGGTATGTGTCTATGTTGGATGTAGTGGTTTGTTGGTATGTGTCTATGTTGAATGTAGTGGATTGTTGTTGGTGTGCCCATGTTGGATGTAGTGGTTTGTTGGTATGTGTCTATGTTGGATGTAGTGGTTTGTTGGTATGTGTCTATGTTGAATGTAGTGGATTGTTGTTGGTGTGCCCATGTTGGATGTAGTGGATTGTTGGTATGTGTCCATGTTGGATGTAGTGGATTGTTGGTATGTGTCGATGTTGGATGTAGTGGATTGTTGGTATGTGTCTATGTTGGATGTAGTGGTTTGTTGGTATGTGTCTATGTTGAATGTAGTGGATTGTTGTTGGTGTGCCCATGTTGGATGTAGTGGATTGTTGGTATGTGTCCATGTTGGA
>JAVVLW010003064.1:0-29000 GCA_034401795.1 Chaetoderma sp. LZ-2023a | reverse complement strand
GGATTGTTGGTGTGTGTCTATGTTGGATGTAGTGGATTGTTGGTGTGTGTCTATGTTGGATGTAGTGGATTGTTGGTGTCCATGTTGGATGTAGTGGATTGTTGGTGTGTGTCCATGTTGGATGTAGTGGATTGTTGGTGTGTATGTTGGATGTAGTGGATTGTTGGTGTGTGTCCATGTTGGATGTAGTGGATTGTTGGTGTGTGTCTATGTTGGATGTAGTGGATTGTTGGTGTGTATGTTGGATGTAGTGGATTGTTGGTGTGTGTTTATGTTGGATGTAGTGGATTGTTGGTGTGTGTTTATGTTGGATGTAGTGGATTGTTGGTATGTGTCCATGTTGGATGTAGTGGATTGTTGCTGTGTATGTTGGATGTAGTGGATTGTTGGTGTGTCCATGTTGGATGTAGTGGATTGTTGGTGTGTGTCCATGTTGGATGTAGTGGATTGTTGGTGTGTGTCCATGTTGGGTGTAGTAGATTGTTAGTGTGTATGTTGGATGTAGTGGATTGTTGGTGTGTGTCCATGTTGGATGTAGTGGATTGTTGGTGTGTGTCCATGTTGGATGTAGTGGATTGTTGGTGTGTGTCTATCTTGGATGTAGTGGGTTGTTGGTGTGTGTCTATGTTGGATGTAGTGGATTGTTGGTGTGTCCATGTTGGATGTAGTGGATTGTTGGTGTGTGTCCATGTTGGATGTAGTGGATTGTTGGTGTGTGTCCATGTTGGATGTAGTGGATTGTTGGTGTGTGTCTATCTTGGATGTAGTGGGTTGTTGGTGTGTGTCTATGTTGGATGTAGTGGATTGTTGGTGTGTGTCTATGTTGGATGTAGTGGGTTGTAGGTGTGTGTCTATGTTGGATGTAGTGGATTGTTGGTGTGTGTCTATGTTGGATGTAGTGGATTGTTGGTGTGTGTCCATGTTGGATGTAGTGGATTGTTGGTGTGTGTCTGATGGATGTAGTGGATTGTTGGTGTGTGTCTATGTTGGATGTAGTGGATTGTTGGTGTGTGTCTATCTTGGATGTAGTGGATTGTTGGTATGTGTCCATGTTGGATGTAGTGGATTGTTGGTGTGTGTCTATGTTGGATGTAGTGGGTTGTAGGTGTGTGTCTATGTTGGATGTAGTGGATTGTTGGTGTGTGTCCATGTTGGATGTAGTGGATTGTTGGTGTGTGTCTATCTTGGATGTAGTGGATTGTTGGTATGTGTCCATGTTGGATGTAGTGGATTGTTGGTGTGTGTCTATGTTGGATGTAGTGGGTTGTAGGTGTGTGTCTATGTTGGATGTAGTGGATTGTTGGTGTGTGTCCATGTTGGATGTAGTGGATTGTTGGTGTGTGTCTGATGGATGTAGTGGATTGTTGGTGTGTGTCTATGTTGGATGTAGTGGGTTGTTGGTGTGTGTCCATGTTGGATGTAGTGGATTGTTGGTGTGTGTCTATGTTGGATGTAGTGGATTGTTGGTGTCCATGTTGGATGTAGTGGATTGTTGGTGTCCATGTTGGATGTAGTGGATTGTTGGTGTGTGTCCATGTTGGCTGTAGTGGATTGTTGGTGTGTATGTTGGATGTAGTGGATTGTTGGTGTGTGTCCATGTTGGATGTAGTGGATTGTTGGTGTGTGTCTATGTTGGATGTAGTGGATTGTTGGTGTGTCCATGTTGGATGTAGTGGATTGTTGGTGTGTATGTTGGATGTAGTGGATTGTTGGTGTGTGTTTATGTTGGATGTAGTGGATTGTTGGTGTGTGTTTATGTTGGATGTAGTGGATTGTTGGTATGTGTCCATGTTGGATGTAGTGGATTGTTGCTGTGTATGTTGGATGTAGTGGATTGTTGGTGTGTCCATGTTGGATGTAGTGGATTGTTGGTGTGTGTCCATGTTGGATGTAGTGGATTGTTGGTGTGTGTCCATGTTGGGTGTAGTAGATTGTTAGTGTGTATGTTGGATGTAGTGGATTGTTGGTGTGTGTCCATGTTGGATGTAGTGGATTGTTGGTGTGTGTCCATGTTGGATGTAGTGGATTGTTGGTGTGTGTCTATCTTGGATGTAGTGGGTTGTTGGTGTGTGTCTATGTTGGATGTAGTGGATTGTTGGTGTGTCCATGTTGGATGTAGTGGATTGTTGGTGTGTGTCCATGTTGGATGTAGTGGATTGTTGGTGTGTGTCCATGTTGGATGTAGTGGATTGTTGGTGTGTGTCTATCTTGGATGTAGTGGGTTGTTGGTGTGTGTCTATGTTGGATGTAGTGGATTGTTGGTGTGTGTCTATGTTGGATGTAGTGGGTTGTAGGTGTGTGTCTATGTTGGATGTAGTGGATTGTTGGTGTGTGTCCATGTTGGATGTAGTGGATTGTTGGTGTGTGTCTGATGGATGTAGTGGATTGTTGGTGTGTGTCTATGTTGGATGTAGTGGATTGTTGGTGTGTGTCTATCTTGGATGTAGTGGATTGTTGGTATGTGTCCATGTTGGATGTAGTGGATTGTTGGTGTGTGTCTATGTTGGATGTAGTGGGTTGTAGGTGTGTGTCTATGTTGGATGTAGTGGATTGTTGGTGTGTGTCCATGTTGGATGTAGTGGATTGTTGGTGTGTGTCTGATGGATGTAGTGGATTGTTGGTGTGTGTCTATGTTGGATGTAGTGGGTTGTTGGTGTGTGTCCATGTTGGATGTAGTGGATTGTTGGTGTGTGTCTGATGGATGTAGTGGATTGTTGGTGTGTGTCTATGTTGGATGTAGTGGGTTGTTGGTGTGTGTCCATGTTGGATGTAGTGGATTGTTGGTGTGTGTCTATGTTGGATGTAGTGGATTGTTGGTGTGTGTCTATGTTGGATGTAGTGGATTGTTGGTGTCCATGTTGGATGTAGTGGATTGTTGGTGTGTGTCCATGTTGGATGTAGTGGATTGTTGGTGTGTATGTTGGATGTAGTGGATTGTTGGTGTGTGTCCATGTTGGATGTAGTGGATTGTTGGTGTGTGTCTATGTTGGATGTAGTGGATTGTTGGTGTGTCCATGTTGGATGTAGTGGATTGTTGGTGTGTATGTTGGATGTAGTGGATTGTTGGTGTGTGTTTATGTTGGATGTAGTGGATTGTTGGTGTGTGTTTATGTTGGATGTAGTGGATTGTTGGTATGTGTCCATGTTGGATGTAGTGGATTGTTGCTGTGTATGTTGGATGTAGTGGATTGTTGGTGTGTCCATGTTGGATGTAGTGGGTTGTTGGTGTGTGTCCATGTTGGATGTAGTGGATTGTTGGTGTGTGTCTATGTTGGATGTAGTGGATTGTTGGTGTGTGTCCATGTTGGATGTAGTGGATTGTTGGTGTGTGTCCATGTTGGATGTAGTGGATTGTTGGTGTGTATGTTGGATGTAGTGGATTGTTGGTGTGTGTCCATGTTGGATGTAGTGGATTGTTGGTGTGTGTCTATGTTGGATGTAGTGGATTGTTGGTGTGTGTCTATGTTGGATGTAGTGGATTGTTGGTGTGTCCATGTTGGATGTAGTGGATTGTTGGTGTGTATGTTGGATGTAGTGGATTGTTGGTGTGTGTTTATGTTGGATGTAGTGGATTGTTGGTGTGTGTTTATGTTGGATGTAGTGGATTGTTGGTATGTGTCCATGTTGGATGTAGTGGATTGTTGCTGTGTATGTTGGATGTAGTGGAGTGTTGGTGTGTCCATGTTGGATGTAGTGGATTGTTGGTGTGTGTCCATGTTGGATGTAGTGGATTGTTGGTGTGTGTCCATGTTGGGTGTAGTAGATTGTTAGTGTGTATGTTGGATGTAGTGGATTGTTGGTGTGTGTCCATGTTGGATGTAGTGGATTGTTGGTGTGTGTCCATGTTGGATGTAGTGGATTGTTGGTGTGTGTCTATGTTGGATGTAGTGGATTGTTGGTGTGTCCATGTTGGATGTAGTGGATTGTTGGTGTGTATGTTAGATGTAGTGGATTGTTGGTGTGTGTTTATGTTGGATGTAGTGGATTGTTGGTGTGTGTTTATGTTGGATGTAGTGGATTGTTGGTATGTGTCCATGTTGGATGTAGTGGATTGTTGCTGTGTATGTTGGATGTAGTGGAGTGTTGGTGTGTCCATGTTGGATGTAGTGGATTGTTGGTGTGTGTCCATGTTGGATGTAGTGGATTGTTGGTGTGTGTCCATGTTGGGTGTAGTAGATTGTTAGTGTGTATGTTGGATGTAGTGGATTGTTGGTGTGTGTCCATGTTGGATGTAGTGGATTGTTGGTGTGTGTCCATGTTGGATGTAGTGGATTGTTGGTGTGTGTCTATTTTGGATGTAGTGGATTGTTGGTGTGTCTATGTTGGATGTAGTGGATTGTTGGTGTGTGTCCATGTTGGATGTGGTGGGTTGTTGGTGTGTCTATGTTGGATCTAGTGGATTGTTGGTATGTGTCCATGATGGATGTAGTGGATTGTTGGTGTGTATCTATGTTGGATGTAGTGGATTGTTGGTGTGTGTCCATGTTGGATGTAGTGGGTTGTTGGTGTGTGTCCATGTTGTATGTAGTGGGTTGGTGTGTGTCTATGTTGGATGTAGTGGATTGTTGGTGTGTGTCTATGTTGGATGTAGTGGATTGTTGGTCTGTCCATGTTGGATGTAGTGGATTGTTGGTGTGTGTCCATGTTGGATGTAGTGGATTGTTGGTGTGTATGTTGGATGTAGTGGATTGTTGGTGTGTGTTTATGTTGGATGTAGTGGATTGTTGGTGTGTGTTTATGTTGGATGTAGTGGATTGTTGGTATGTGTCCATGTTGGATGTAGTGGATTGTTGGTGTGTATGTTGGATGTAGTGGATTGTTGGTGTGTCCATGTTGGATGTAGTGGATTGTTGGTGTGTGTCCATGTTGGATGTAGTGGATTGTTGGTGTGTGTCCATGTTGGATGTAGTAGATTGTTAGTGTGTATGTTGGATGTAGTGGATTGTTGGTGTGTGTCCATGTTGGATGTAGTGGATTGTTGGTGTGTGTCCATGTTGGATGTAGTGGATTGTTGGTGTGTGTCTATCTTGGATGTAGTGGGTTGTTGGTGTGTGTCTATGTTGGATGTAGTGGATTGTTGGTGTGTCCATGTTGGATGTAGTGGATTGTTGGTGTGTGTCCATGTTGGATGTAGTGGATTGTTGGTGTGTGTCCATGTTGGATGTAGTGGATTGTTGGTGTGTGTCTATCTTGGATGTAGTGGGTTGTTGGTGTGTGTCTATGTTGGATGTAGTGGATTGTTGGTGTGTGTCTATGTTGGATGTAGTGGGTTGTAGGTGTGTGTCTATGTTGGATGTAGTGGATTGTTGGTGTGTGTCCATGTTGGATGTAGTGGATTGTTGGTGTGTGTCTGATGGATGTAGTGGATTGTTGGTGTGTGTCTATGTTGGATGTAGTGGATTGTTGGTGTGTGTCTATCTTGGATGTAGTGGATTGTTGGTATGTGTCCATGTTGGATGTAGTGGATTGTTGGTGTGTGTCTATGTTGGATGTAGTGGGTTGTAGGTGTGTGTCTATGTTGGATGTAGTGGATTGTTGGTGTGTGTCCATGTTGGATGTAGTGGATTGTTGGTGTGTGTCTGATGGATGTAGTGGATTGTTGGTGTGTGTCTATGTTGGATGTAGTGGGTTGTTGGTGTGTGTCCATGTTGGATGTAGTGGATTGTTGGTGTGTGTCTATGTTGGATGTAGTGGATTGTTGGTGTGTCCATGTTGGATGTAGTGGATTGTTAGTGTGTATGTTGGATGTAGTGGATTGTTGGTGTGTGTTTATGTTGGATGTAGTGGATTGTTGGTGTGTGTTTATGTTGGATGTAGTGGATTGTTAGTATGTGTCCATGTTGGATGTAGTGGATTGTTGCTGTGTATGTTGGATGTAGTGGATTGTTGGTGTGTCCATGTTGGATGTAGTGGATTGTTGGTGTGTGTCCATGTTGGATGTAGTGGATTGTTGGTGTGTGTCCATGTTGGGTGTAGTAGATTGTTAGTGTGTATGTTGGATGTAGTGGATTGTTGGTGTGTGTCCATGTTGGATGTAGTGGATTGTTGGTGTGTGTCCATGTTGGATGTAGTGGATTGTTGGTGTGTGTCTATCTTGGATGTAGTGGGTTGTTGGTGTGTGTCTATGTTGGATGTAGTGGATTGTTGGTGTGTCCATGTTGGATGTAGTGGATTGTTGGTGTGTCCATGTTGGATGTAGTGGATTGTTGGTGTGTGTCCATGTTGGATGTAGTGGATTGTTGGTGTGTGTCTATCTTGGATGTAGTGGGTTGTTGGTGTGTGTCTATGTTGGATGTAGTGGATTGTTGGTGTGTGTCCATGTTGGATGTGGTGGGTTGTTGGTGTGTCTATGTTGGATCTAGTGGATTGTTGGTATGTGTCCATGATGGATGTAGTGGATTGTTGGTGTGTATCTATGTTGGATGTAGTGGATTGTTGGTGTGTGTCCATGTTGGATGTAGTGGGTTGTTGGTGTGTGTCCATGTTGTATGTAGTGGGTTGGTGTGTGTCTATGTTGGATGTAGTGGATTGTTGGTGTGTGTCTATGTTGGATGTAGTGGATTGTTGGTCTGTCCATGTTGGATGTAGTGGATTGTTGGTGTGTGTCCATGTTGGATGTAGTGGATTGTTGGTGTGTATGTTGGATGTAGTGGATTGTTGGTGTGTGTTTATGTTGGATGTAGTGGATTGTTGGTGTGTGTTTATGTTGGATGTAGTGGATTGTTGGTATGTGTCCATGTTGGATGTAGTGGATTCTTGCTGTGTATGTTGGATGTAGTGGATTGTTGGTGTGTCCATGTTGGATGTAGTGGATTGTTGGTGTGTGTCCATGTTGGATGTAGTGGATTGTTGGTGTGTGTCCATGTTGGATGTAGTAGATTGTTAGTGTGTATGTTGGATGTAGTGGATTGTTGGTGTGTGTCCATGTTGGATGTAGTGGATTGTTGGTGTGTGTCCATGTTGGATGTAGTGGATTGTTGGTGTGTGTCTATCTTGGATGTAGTGGGTTGTTGGTGTGTGTCTATGTTGGATGTAGTGGATTGTTGGTGTGTCCATGTTGGATGTAGTGGATTGTTGGTGTGTGTCCATGTTGGATGTAGTGGATTGTTGGTGTGTGTCCATGTTGGATGTAGTGGATTGTTGGTGTGTGTCTATCTTGGATGTAGTGGGTTGTTGGTGTGTGTCTATGTTGGATGTAGTGGATTGTTGGTGTGTGTCTATGTTGGATGTAGTGGGTTGTAGGTGTGTGTCTATGTTGGATGTAGTGGATTGTTGGTGTGTGTCCATGTTGGATGTAGTGGATTGTTGGTGTGTGTCTGATGGATGTAGTGGATTGTTGGTGTGTGTCTATGTTGGATGTAGTGGATTGTTGGTGTGTGTCTATCTTGGATGTAGTGGATTGTTGGTATGTGTCCATGTTGGATGTAGTGGATTGTTGGTGTGTGTCTATGTTGGATGTAGTGGGTTGTAGGTGTGTGTCTATGTTGGATGTAGTGGATTGTTGGTGTGTGTCCATGTTGGATGTAGTGGATTGTTGGTGTGTGTCTGATGGATGTAGTGGATTGTTGGTGTGTGTCCATGTTGGATGTAGTGGATTGTTGGTGTGTGTCTATCTTGGATGTAGTGGGTTGTTGGTGTGTGTCTATGTTGGA
Source organism: Chaetoderma sp. LZ-2023a (assembly GCA_034401795.1). Lineage (NCBI taxonomy): Eukaryota > Metazoa > Mollusca > Caudofoveata > Chaetodermatida > Chaetodermatidae > Chaetoderma > Chaetoderma sp. LZ-2023a. The sequence goes on along the minus strand of JAVVLW010003064.1, from coordinate 21,348 downwards.
TGTAGTGGATTGTTGGTGTGTGTCTATGTTGGATGTAGTGGGTTGTAGGTGTGTGTCTATGTTGGATGTAGTGGATTGTTGGTGTGTGTCCATGTTGGATGTAGTAGATTGTTAGTGTGTATGTTGGATGTAGTGGATTGTTGGTGTGTGTCCATGTTGGATGTAGTGGATTGTTGGTGTGTGTCCATGTTGGATGTAGTGGGTTGTTGGTGTGTGTCCATGTTGTATGTAGTGGGTTGGTGTGTGTCTATGTTGGATGTAGTGGATTGTTGGTGTGTGTCTATGTTGGATGTAGTGGATTGTTGGTCTGTCCATGTTGGATGTAGTGGATTGTTGGTGTGTGTCCATGTTGGATGTAGTGGATTGTTGGTGTGTATGTTGGATGTAGTGGATTGTTGGTGTGTGTTTATGTTGGATGTAGTGGATTGTTGGTGTGTGTTTATGTTGGATGTAGTGGATTGTTGGTATGTGTCCATGTTGGATGTAGTGGATTGTTGGTGTGTATGTTGGATGTAGTGGATTGTTGGTGTGTCCATGTTGGATGTAGTGGATTGTTGGTGTGTGTCCATGTTGGATGTAGTGGATTGTTGGTGTGTGTCCATGTTGGATGTAGTAGATTGTTAGTGTGTATGTTGGATGTAGTGGATTGTTGGTGTGTGTCCATGTTGGATGTAGTGGATTGTTGGTGTGTGTCCATGTTGGATGTAGTGGATTGTTGGTGTGTGTCTATCTTGGATGTAGTGGGTTGTTGGTGTGTGTCTATGTTGGATGTAGTGGATTGTTGGTGTGTCCATGTTGGATGTAGTGGATTGTTGGTGTGTGTCCATGTTGGATGTAGTGGATTGTTGGTGTGTGTCCATGTTGGATGTAGTGGATTGTTGGTGTGTGTCTATCTTGGATGTAGTGGGTTGTTGGTGTGTGTCTATGTTGGATGTAGTGGATTGTTGGTGTGTGTCTATGTTGGATGTAGTGGGTTGTAGGTGTGTGTCTATGTTGGATGTAGTGGATTGTTGGTGTGTGTCCATGTTGGATGTAGTGGATTGTTGGTGTGTGTCTGATGGATGTAGTGGATTGTTGGTGTGTGTCTATGTTGGATGTAGTGGATTGTTGGTGTGTGTCTATCTTGGATGTAGTGGATTGTTGGTATGTGTCCATGTTGGATGTAGTGGATTGTTGGTGTGTGTCTATGTTGGATGTAGTGGGTTGTAGGTGTGTGTCTATGTTGGATGTAGTGGATTGTTGGTGTGTGTCCATGTTGGATGTAGTGGATTGTTGGTGTGTGTCTGATGGATGTAGTGGATTGTTGGTGTGTGTCTATGTTGGATGTAGTGGGTTGTTGGTGTGTGTCCATGTTGGATGTAGTGGATTGTTGGTGTGTGTCTATGTTGGATGTAGTGGATTGTTGGTGTGTCCATGTTGGATGTAGTGGATTGTTGGTGTGTATGTTGGATGTAGTGGATTGTTGGTGTGTGTTTATGTTGGATGTAGTGGATTGTTGGTGTGTGTTTATGTTGGATGTAGTGGATTGTTAGTATGTGTCCATGTTGGATGTAGTGGATTGTTGCTGTGTATGTTGGATGTAGTGGATTGTTGGTGTGTCCATGTTGGATGTAGTGGATTGTTGGTGTGTGTCCATGTTGGATGTAGTGGATTGTTGGTGTGTGTCCATGTTGGGTGTAGTAGATTGTTAGTGTGTATGTTGGATGTAGTGGATTGTTGGTGTGTGTCCATGTTGGATGTAGTGGATTGTTGGTGTGTGTCCATGTTGGATGTAGTGGATTGTTGGTGTGTGTCTATCTTGGATGTAGTGGGTTGTTGGTGTGTGTCTATGTTGGATGTAGTGGATTGTTGGTGTGTCCATGTTGGATGTAGTGGATTGTTGGTGTGTCCATGTTGGATGTAGTGGATTGTTGGTGTGTGTCCATGTTGGATGTAGTGGATTGTTGGTGTGTGTCTATCTTGGATGTAGTGGGTTGTTGGTGTGTGTCTATGTTGGATGTAGTGGATTGTTGGTGTGTGTCCATGTTGGATGTGGTGGGTTGTTGGTGTGTCTATGTTGGATCTAGTGGATTGTTGGTATGTGTCCATGATGGATGTAGTGGATTGTTGGTGTGTATCTATGTTGGATGTAGTGGATTGTTGGTGTGTGTCCATGTTGGATGTAGTGGGTTGTTGGTGTGTGTCCATGTTGTATGTAGTGGGTTGGTGTGTGTCTATGTTGGATGTAGTGGATTGTTGGTGTGTGTCTATGTTGGATGTAGTGGATTGTTGGTCTGTCCATGTTGGATGTAGTGGATTGTTGGTGTGTGTCCATGTTGGATGTAGTGGATTGTTGGTGTGTATGTTGGATGTAGTGGATTGTTGGTGTGTGTTTATGTTGGATGTAGTGGATTGTTGGTGTGTGTTTATGTTGGATGTAGTGGATTGTTGGTATGTGTCCATGTTGGATGTAGTGGATTCTTGCTGTGTATGTTGGATGTAGTGGATTGTTGGTGTGTCCATGTTGGATGTAGTGGATTGTTGGTGTGTGTCCATGTTGGATGTAGTGGATTGTTGGTGTGTGTCCATGTTGGATGTAGTAGATTGTTAGTGTGTATGTTGGATGTAGTGGATTGTTGGTGTGTGTCCATGTTGGATGTAGTGGATTGTTGGTGTGTGTCCATGTTGGATGTAGTGGATTGTTGGTGTGTGTCTATCTTGGATGTAGTGGGTTGTTGGTGTGTGTCTATGTTGGATGTAGTGGATTGTTGGTGTGTCCATGTTGGATGTAGTGGATTGTTGGTGTGTGTCCATGTTGGATGTAGTGGATTGTTGGTGTGTGTCCATGTTGGATGTAGTGGATTGTTGGTGTGTGTCTATCTTGGATGTAGTGGGTTGTTGGTGTGTGTCTATGTTGGATGTAGTGGATTGTTGGTGTGTGTCTATGTTGGATGTAGTGGGTTGTAGGTGTGTGTCTATGTTGGATGTAGTGGATTGTTGGTGTGTGTCCATGTTGGATGTAGTGGATTGTTGGTGTGTGTCTGATGGATGTAGTGGATTGTTGGTGTGTGTCTATGTTGGATGTAGTGGATTGTTGGTGTGTGTCTATCTTGGATGTAGTGGATTGTTGGTATGTGTCCATGTTGGATGTAGTGGATTGTTGGTGTGTGTCTATGTTGGATGTAGTGGGTTGTAGGTGTGTGTCTATGTTGGATGTAGTGGATTGTTGGTGTGTGTCCATGTTGGATGTAGTGGATTGTTGGTGTGTGTCTGATGGATGTAGTGGATTGTTGGTGTGTGTCCATGTTGGATGTAGTGGATTGTTGGTGTGTGTCTATCTTGGATGTAGTGGGTTGTTGGTGTGTGTCTATGTTGGATGTAGTGGATTGTTGGTGTGTGTCTATGTTGGATGTAGTGGGTTGTAGGTGTGTGTCTATGTTGGATGTAGTGGATTGTTGGTGTGTGTCCATGTTGGATGTAGTGGATTGTTGGTGTGTGTCTGATGGATGTAGTGGATTGTTGGTGTGTGTCTATGTTGGATGTAGTGGATTGTTGGTGTGTGTCTATCTTGGATGTAGTGGATTGTTGGTATGTGTCCATGTTGGATGTAGTGGATTGTTGGTGTGTGTCTATGTTGGATGTAGTGGGTTGTAGGTGTGTGTCTATGTTGGATGTAGTGGATTGTTGGTGTGTGTCCATGTTGGATGTAGTGGATTGTTGGTGTGTGTCTGATGGATGTAGTGGATTGTTGGTGTGTGTCTATGTTGGATGTAGTGGGTTGTTGGTGTGTGTCCATGTTGGATGTAGTGGATTGTTGGTGTGTGTCTATGTTGGATGTAGTGGATTGTTGGTGTGTCCATGTTGGATGTAGTGGATTGTTGGTGTCCATGTTGGATGTAGTGGATTGTTGGTGTGTGTCCATGTTGGATGTAGTGGATTGTTGGTGTGTATGTTGGATGTAGTGGATTGTTGGTGTGTGTCCATGTTGGATGTAGTGGATTGTTGGTGTGTGTCTATGTTGGATGTAGTGGATTGTTGGTGTGTGTCTATGTTGGATGTAGTGGATTGTTGGTGTGTCCATGTTGGATGTAGTGGATTGTTGGTGTGTATGTTGGATGTAGTGGATTGTTGGTGTGTGTTTATGTTGGATGTAGTGGATTGTTGGTGTGTGTTTATGTTGGATGTAGTGGATTGTTGGTATGTGTCCATGTTGGATGTAGTGGATTGTTGCTGTGTATGTTGGATGTAGTGGATTGTTGGTGTGTCCATGTTGGATGTAGTCGATTGTTGGTGTGTGTCCATGTTGGATGTAGTGGATTGTTGGTGTGTGTCCATGTTGGGTGTAGTAGATTGTTAGTGTGTATGTTGGATGTAGTGGATTGTTGGTGTGTGTCCATGTTGGATGTAGTGGATTGTTGGTGTGTGTCCATGTTGGATGTAGTGGATTGTTGGTGTGTGTCTATGTTGGATGTAGTGGATTGTTGGTGTGTCTATGTTGGATGTAGTGGATTGTTGGTGTGTGTCCATGTTGGATGTGGTGGGTTGTTGGTGTGTCTATGTTGGATCTAGTGGATTGTTGGTATGTGTCCATGATGGATGTAGTGGATTGTTGGTGTGTATCTATATTGGATGTAGTGGATTGTTGGTGTGTGTCCATGTTGGATGTAGTGGGTTGTTGGTGTGTGTCCATGTTGTATGTAGTGGGTTGGTGTGTGTCTATGTTGGATGTAGTGGATTGTTGGTGTGTGTCTATGTTGGATGTAGTGGATTGTTGGTCTGTCCATGTTGGATGTAGTGGATTGTTGGTGTGTGTCCATGTTGGATGTAGTGGATTGTTGGTGTGTATGTTGGATGTAGTGGATTGTTGGTGTGTGTTTATGTTGGATGTAGTGGATTGTTGGTGTATGTTTATGTTGGATGTAGTGGATTGTTGGTATGTGTCCATGTTGGATGTAGTGGATTCTTGCTGTGTATGTTGGATGTAGTGGATTGTTGGTGTGTCCATGTTGGATGTAGTGGATTGTTGGTGTGTGTCTATGTTGGATGTAGTGGATTGTTGGTCTGTCCATGTTGGATGTAGTGGATTGTTGGTGTGTGTCCATGTTGGATGTAGTGGATTGTTGGTGTGTATGTTGGATGTAGTGGATTGTTGGTGTGTGTTTATGTTGGATGTAGTGGATTGTTGGTGTGTGTTTATGTTGGATGTAGTGGATTGTTGGTATGTGTCCATGTTGGATGTAGTGGATTGTTGGTGTGTATGTTGGATGTAGTGGATTGTTGGTGTGTCCATGTTGGATGTAGTGGATTGTTGGTGTGTGTCCATGTTGGATGTAGTGGATTGTTGGTGTGTGTCCATGTTGGATGTAGTAGATTGTTAGTGTGTATGTTGGATGTAGTGGATTGTTGGTGTGTGTCCATGTTGGATGTAGTGGATTGTTGGTGTGTGTCCATGTTGGATGTAGTGGATTGTTGGTGTGTGTCTATCTTGGATGTAGTGGGTTGTTGGTGTGTGTCTATGTTGGATGTAGTGGATTGTTGGTGTGTCCATGTTGGATGTAGTGGATTGTTGGTGTGTGTCCATGTTGGATGTAGTGGATTGTTGGTGTGTGTCCATGTTGGATGTAGTGGATTGTTGGTGTGTGTCTATCTTGGATGTAGTGGGTTGTTGGTGTGTGTCTATGTTGGATGTAGTGGATTGTTGGTGTGTGTCTATGTTGGATGTAGTGGGTTGTAGGTGTGTGTCTATGTTGGATGTAGTGGATTGTTGGTGTGTGTCCATGTTGGATGTAGTGGATTGTTGGTGTGTGTCTGATGGATGTAGTGGATTGTTGGTGTGTGTCTATGTTGGATGTAGTGGATTGTTGGTGTGTGTCTATCTTGGATGTAGTGGATTGTTGGTATGTGTCCATGTTGGATGTAGTGGATTGTTGGTGTGTGTCTATGTTGGATGTAGTGGGTTGTAGGTGTGTGTCTATGTTGGATGTAGTGGATTGTTGGTGTGTGTCCATGTTGGATGTAGTGGATTGTTGGTGTGTGTCTGATGGATGTAGTGGATTGTTGGTGTGTGTCTATGTTGGATGTAGTGGGTTGTTGGTGTGTGTCCATGTTGGATGTAGTGGATTGTTGGTGTGTGTCTATGTTGGATGTAGTGGATTGTTGGTGTGTCCATGTTGGATGTAGTGGATTGTTGGTGTGTATGTTGGATGTAGTGGATTGTTGGTGTGTGTTTATGTTGGATGTAGTGGATTGTTGGTGTGTGTTTATGTTGGATGTAGTGGATTGTTGGTATGTGTCCATGTTGGATGTAGTGGATTGTTGCTGTGTATGTTGGATGTAGTGGATTGTTGGTGTGTCCATGTTGGATGTAGTGGATTGTTGGTGTGTGTCCATGTTGGATGTAGTGGATTGTTGGTGTGTGTCCATGTTGGATGTAGTGGATTGTTGGTGTGTGTCTATGTTGGATGTAGTGGATTGTTGGTGTGTGTCCATGTTGGATGTGGTGGGTTGTTGGTGTGTCTATGTTGGATCTAGTGGATTGTTGGTATGTGTCCATGATGGATGTAGTGGATTGTTGGTGTGTATCTATGTTGGATGTAGTGGATTGTTGGTGTGTGTCCATGTTGGATGTAGTGGGTTGTTGGTGTGTGTCCATGTTGTATGTAGTGGGTTGGTGTGTGTCTATGTTGGATGTAGTGGATTGTTGGTGTGTGTCTATGTTGGATGTAGTGGATTGTTGGTCTGTCCATGTTGGATGTAGTGGATTGTTGGTGTGTGTCCATGTTGGATGTAGTGGATTGTTGGTGTGTATGTTGGATGTAGTGGATTGTTGGTGTGTGTTTATGTTGGATGTAGTGGATTGTTGGTGTATGTTTATGTTGGATGTAGTGGATTGTTGGTATGTGTCCATGTTGGATGTAGTGGATTCTTGCTGTGTATGTTGGATGTAGTGGATTGTTGGTGTGTCCATGTTGGATGTAGTGGATTGTTGGTGTGTGTCTATGTTGGATGTAGTGGATTGTTGGTCTGTCCATGTTGGATGTAGTGGATTGTTGGTGTGTGTCCATGTTGGATGTAGTGGATTGTTGGTGTGTATGTTGGATGTAGTGGATTGTTGGTGTGTGTTTATGTTGGATGTAGTGGATTGTTGGTGTGTGTTTATGTTGGATGTAGTGGATTGTTGGTATGTGTCCATGTTGGATGTAGTGGATTGTTGGTGTGTATGTTGGATGTAGTGGATTGTTGGTGTGTCCATGTTGGATGTAGTGGATTGTTGGTGTGTGTCCATGTTGGATGTAGTGGATTGTTGGTGTGTGTCCATGTTGGATGTAGTAGATTGTTAGTGTGTATGTTGGATGTAGTGGATTGTTGGTGTGTGTCCATGTTGGATGTAGTGGATTGTTGGTGTGTGTCCATGTTGGATGTAGTGGATTGTTGGTGTGTGTCTATCTTGGATGTAGTGGGTTGTTGGTGTGTGTCTATGTTGGATGTAGTGGATTGTTGGTGTGTCCATGTTGGATGTAGTGGATTGTTGGTGTGTGTCCATGTTGGATGTAGTGGATTGTTGGTGTGTGTCCATGTTGGATGTAGTGGATTGTTGGTGTGTGTCTATCTTGGATGTAGTGGGTTGTTGGTGTGTGTCTATGTTGGATGTAGTGGATTGTTGGTGTGTGTCTATGTTGGATGTAGTGGGTTGTAGGTGTGTGTCTATGTTGGATGTAGTGGATTGTTGGTGTGTGTCCATGTTGGATGTAGTGGATTGTTGGTGTGTGTCTGATGGATGTAGTGGATTGTTGGTGTGTGTCTATGTTGGATGTAGTGGATTGTTGGTGTGTGTCTATCTTGGATGTAGTGGATTGTTGGTATGTGTCCATGTTGGATGTAGTGGATTGTTGGTGTGTGTCTATGTTGGATGTAGTGGGTTGTAGGTGTGTGTCTATGTTGGATGTAGTGGATTGTTGGTGTGTGTCCATGTTGGATGTAGTGGATTGTTGGTGTGTGTCTGATGGATGTAGTGGATTGTTGGTGTGTGTCTATGTTGGATGTAGTGGGTTGTTGGTGTGTGTCCATGTTGGATGTAGTGGATTGTTGGTGTGTGTCTATGTTGGATGTAGTGGATTGTTGGTGTGTCCATGTTGGATGTAGTGGATTGTTGGTGTGTATGTTGGATGTAGTGGATTGTTGGTGTGTGTTTATGTTGGATGTAGTGGATTGTTGGTGTGTGTTTATGTTGGATGTAGTGGATTGTTGGTATGTGTCCATGTTGGATGTAGTGGATTGTTGCTGTGTATGTTGGATGTAGTGGATTGTTGGTGTGTCCATGTTGGATGTAGTGGATTGTTGGTGTGTGTCCATGTTGGATGTAGTGGATTGTTGGTGTGTGTCCATGTTGGGTGTAGTAGATTGTTAGTGTGTATGTTGGATGTAGTGGATTGTTGGTGTGTGTCCATGTTGGATGTAGTGGATTGTTGGTGTGTGTCCATGTTGGATGTAGTGGATTGTTGGTGTGTGTCTATCTTGGATGTAGTGGGTTGTTGGTGTGTGTCTATGTTGGATGTAGTGGATTGTTGGTGTGTCCATGTTGGATGTAGTGGATTGTTGGTGTGTGTCCATGTTGGATGTAGTGGATTGTTGGTGTGTGTCCATGTTGGATGTAGTGGATTGTTGGTGTGTGTCTATGTTGGATGTAGTGGATTGTTGGTGTGTGTCCATGTTGGATGTGGTGGGTTGTTGGTGTGTCTATGTTGGATCTAGTGGATTGTTGGTATGTGTCCATGATGGATGTAGTGGATTGTTGGTGTGTATCTATGTTGGATGTAGTGGATTGTTGGTGTGTGTCCATGTTGGATGTAGTGGGTTGTTGGTGTGTGTCCATGTTGTATGTAGTGGGTTGGTGTGTGTCTATGTTGGATGTAGTGGATTGTTGGTGTGTGTCTATGTTGGATGTAGTGGATTGTTGGTCTGTCCATGTTGGATGTAGTGGATTGTTGGTGTGTGTCCATGTTGGATGTAGTGGATTGTTGGTGTGTATGTTGGATGTAGTGGATTGTTGGTGTGTGTTTATGTTGGATGTAGTGGATTGTTGGTGTGTGTTTATGTTGGATGTAGTGGATTGTTGGTATGTGTCCATGTTGGATGTAGTGGATTCTTGCTGTGTATGTTGGATGTAGTGGATTGTTGGTGTGTCCATGTTGGATGTAGTGGATTGTTGGTGTGTGTCCATGTTGGATGTAGTGGATTGTTGGTGTGTGTCCATGTTGGATGTAGTAGATTGTTAGTGTGTATGTTGGATGTAGTGGATTGTTGGTGTGTGTCCATGTTGGATGTAGTGGATTGTTGGTGTGTGTCCATGTTGGATGTAGTGGATTGTTGGTGTGTGTCTATCTTGGATGTAGTGGGTTGTTGGTGTGTGTCTATGTTGGATGTAGTGGATTGTTGGTGTGTCCATGTTGGATGTAGTGGATTGTTGGTGTGTGTCCATGTTGGATGTAGTGGATTGTTGGTGTGTGTCCATGTTGGATGTAGTGGATTGTTGGTGTGTGTCTATCTTGGATGTAGTGGGTTGTTGGTGTGTGTCTATGTTGGATGTAGTGGATTGTTGGTGTGTGTCTATGTTGGATGTAGTGGGTTGTAGGTGTGTGTCTATGTTGGATGTAGTGGATTGTTGGTGTGTGTCCATGTTGGATGTAGTGGATTGTTGGTGTGTGTCTGATGGATGTAGTGGATTGTTGGTGTGTGTCTATGTTGGATGTAGTGGATTGTTGGTGTGTGTCTATCTTGGATGTAGTGGATTGTTGGTATGTGTCCATGTTGGATGTAGTGGATTGTTGGTGTGTGTCTATGTTGGATGTAGTGGGTTGTAGGTGTGTGTCTATGTTGGATGTAGTGGATTGTTGGTGTGTGTCCATGTTGGATGTAGTGGATTGTTGGTGTGTGTCTGATGGATGTAGTGGATTGTTGGTGTGTGTCCATGTTGGATGTAGTGGATTGTTGGTGTGTGTCTATCTTGGATGTAGTGGGTTGTTGGTGTGTGTATGTTGGATGTAGTGGATTGTTGGTGTGTGTCTATGTTGGATGTAGTGGGTTGTAGGTGTGTGTCTATGTTGGATGTAGTGGATTGTTGGTGTGTGTCCATGTTGGATGTAGTGGATTGTTGGTGTGTGTCTGATGGATGTAGTGGATTGTTGGTGTGTGTCTATGTTGGATGTAGTGGATTGTTGGTGTGTGTCTATCTTGGATGTAGTGGATTGTTGGTATGTGTCCATGTTGGATGTAGTGGATTGTTGGTGTGTGTCTATGTTGGATGTAGTGGGTTGTAGGTGTGTGTCTATGTTGGATGTAGTGGATTGTTGGTGTGTGTCCATGTTGGATGTAGTGGATTGTTGGTGTGTGTCTGATGGATGTAGTGGATTGTTGGTGTGTGTCTATGTTGGATGTAGTGGGTTGTTGGTGTGTGTCCATGTTGGATGTAGTGGATTGTTGGTGTGTGTCTATGTTGGATGTAGTGGATTGTTGGTGTGTCCATGTTGGATGTAGTGGATTGTTGGTGTCCATGTTGGATGTAGTGGATTGTTGGTGTGTGTCCATGTTGGATGTAGTGGATTGTTGGTGTGTATGTTGGATGTAGTGGATTGTTGGTGTGTGTCCATGTTGGATGTAGTGGATTGTTGGTGTGTGTCTATGTTGGATGTAGTGGATTGTTGGTGTGTGTCTATGTTGGATGTAGTGGATTGTTGGTGTGTCCATGTTGGATGTAGTGGATTGTTGGTGTGTATGTTGGATGTAGTGGATTGTTGGTGTGTGTTTATGTTGGATGTAGTGGATTGTTGGTGTGTGTTTATGTTGGATGTAGTGGATTGTTGGTATGTGTCCATGTTGGATGTAGTGGATTGTTGCTGTGTATGTTGGATGTAGTGGATTGTTGGTGTGTCCATGTTGGATGTAGTGGATTGTTGGTGTGTGTCTATGTTGGATGTAGTGGGTTGTAGGTGTGTGTCTATTTTGGATGTAGTGGATTGTTGGTGTGTGTCCATGTTGGATGTAGTGGATTGTTGGTGTGTGTCTGATGGATGTAGTGGATTGTTGGTGTGTGTCTATGTTGGATGTAGTGGATTGTTGGTGTGTGTCTATCTTGGATGTAGTGGATTGTTGGTATGTGTCCATGTTGGATGTAGTGGATTGTTGGTGTGTGTCTATGTTGGATGTAGTGGGTTGTAGGTGTGTGTCTATGTTGGATGTAGTGGATTGTTGGTGTGTGTCCATGTTGGATGTAGTGGATTGTTGGTGTGTGTCTGATGGATGTAGTGGATTGTTGGTGTGTGTCTATGTTGGATGTAGTGGGTTGTTGGTGTGTGTCCATGTTGGATGTAGTGGATTGTTGGTGTGTGTCTATGTTGGATGTAGTGGATTGTTGGTGTGTCCATGTTGGATGTAGTGGATTGTTGGTGTCCATGTTGGATGTAGTGGATTGTTGGTGTGTGTCCATGTTGGATGTAGTGGATTGTTGGTGTGTATGTTGGATGTAGTGGATTGTTGGTGTGTGTCCATGTTGGATGTAGTGGATTGTTGGTGTGTGTCTATGTTGGATGTAGTGGATTGTTGGTGTGTGTCTATGTTGGATGTAGTGGATTGTTGGTGTGTCCATGTTGGATGTAGTGGATTGTTGGTGTGTATGTTGGATGTAGTGGATTGTTGGTGTGTGTTTATGTTGGATGTAGTGGATTGTTGGTGTGTGTTTATGTTGGATGTAGTGGATTGTTGGTATGTGTCCATGTTGGATGTAGTGGATTGTTGCTGTGTATGTTGGATGTAGTGGATTGTTGGTGTGTCCATGTTGGATGTAGTCGATTGTTGGTGTGTGTCCATGTTGGATGTAGTGGATTGTTGGTGTGTGTCCATGTTGGGTGTAGTAGATTGTTAGTGTGTATGTTGGATGTAGTGGATTGTTGGTGTGTGTCCATGTTGGATGTAGTGGATTGTTGGTGTGTGTCCATGTTGGATGTAGTGGATTGTTGGTGTGTGTCTATGTTGGATGTAGTGGATTGTTGGTGTGTCTATGTTGGATGTAGTGGATTGTTGGTGTGTGTCCATGTTGGATGTGGTGGGTTGTTGGTGTGTCTATGTTGGATCTAGTGGATTGTTGGTATGTGTCCATGATGGATGTAGTGGATTGTTGGTGTGTATCTATGTTGGATGTAGTGGATTGTTGGTGTGTGTCCATGTTGGATGTAGTGGGTTGTTGGTGTGTGTCCATGTTGTATGTAGTGGGTTGGTGTGTGTCTATGTTGGATGTAGTGGATTGTTGGTGTGTGTCTATGTTGGATGTAGTGGATTGTTGGTCTGTCCATGTTGGATGTAGTGGATTGTTGGTGTGTGTCCATGTTGGATGTAGTGGATTGTTGGTGTGTATGTTGGATTGTTGGTGTGTGTTTATGTTGGATGTAGTGGATTGTTGGTGTATGTTTATGTTGGATGTAGTGGATTGTTGGTATGTGTCCATGTTGGATGTAGTGGATTCTTGCTGTGTATGTTGGATGTAGTGGATTGTTGGTGTGTCCATGTTGGATGTAGTGGATTGTTGGTGTGTGTCCATGTTGGATGTAGTGGATTGTTGGTGTGTGTCCATGTTGGATGTAGTGGATTGTTGGTGTGTATGTTGGATGTAGTGGATTGTTGGTGTGTGTCCATGTTGGATGTAGTGGATTGTTGGTGTGTGTCTATGTTGGATGTAGTGGATTGTTGGTGTGTGTCTATGTTGGATGTAGTGGATTGTTGGTGTGTCCATGTTGGATGTAGTGGATTGTTGGTGTGTATGTTGGATGTAGTGGATTGTTGGTGTGTGTTTATGTTGGATGTAGTGGATTGTTGGTGTGTGTTTATGTTGGATGTAGTGGATTGTTGGTATGTGTCCATGTTGGATGTAGTGGATTGTTGCTGTGTATGTTGGATGTAGTGGATTGTTGGTGTGTCCATGTTGGATGTAGTGGATTGTTGGTGTGTGTCCATGTTGGATGTAGTGGATTGTTGGTGTGTGTCCATGTTGGGTGTAGTAGATTGTTAGTGTGTATGTTGGATGTAGTGGATTGTTGGTGTGTGTCCATGTTGGATGTAGTGGATTGTTGGTGTGTGTCCATGTTGGATGTAGTGGATTGTTGGTGTGTATGTTGGATGTAGTGGATTGTTGGTGTGTGTCCATGTTGGATGTAGTGGATTGTTGGTGTGTGTCTATGTTGGATGTAGTGGATTGTTGGTGTGTGTCCATGTTGGATGTAGTGGATTGTTGGTGTGTGTCCATGTTGGATGTAGTGGATTGTTGGTGTGTGTCCATGTTGGATGTAGTGGATTGTTGGTGTGTGTCTATGTTGGATGTAGTGGATTGTTGGTGTGTCCATGTTGGATGTAGTGGATTGTTGGTGTGTATGTTGGATGTAGTGGATTGTTGGTGTGTGTTTATGTTGGATGTAGTGGATTGTTGGTGTGTGTTTATGTTGGATGTAGTGGATTGTTGGTATGTGTCCATGTTGGATGTAGTGGATTGTTGCTGTGTATGTTGGATGTAGTGGATTGTTGGTGTGTCCATGTTGGATGTAGTGGATTGTTGGTGTGTGTCCATGTTGGATGTAGTGGATTGTTGGTGTGTGTCCATGTTGGGTGTAGTAGATTGTTAGTGTGTATGTTGGATGTAGTGGATTGTTGGTGTGTGTCCATGTTGGATGTAGTGGATTGTTGGTGTGTGTCCATGTTGGATGTAGTGGATTGTTGGTGTGTATGTTGGATGTAGTGGATTGTTGGTGTGTGTCCATGTTGGATGTAGTGGATTGTTGGTGTGTGTCTATGTTGGATGTAGTGGATTGTTGGTGTGTGTCCATGTTGGATGTAGTGGATTGTTGGTGTGTGTCCATGTTGGATGTAGTGGATTGTTGGTGTGTGTCCATGTTGGATGTAGTGGATTGTTGGTGTGTGTCTATGTTGGATGTAGTGGATTGTTGGTGTGTGTCTATGTTGGATGTAGTGGATTGTTGGTGTGTCCATGTTGGATGTAGTGGATTGTTGGTGTGTATGTTGGATGTAGTGGATTGTTGGTGTGTGTTTATGTTGGATGTAGTGGATTGTTGGTGTGTGTTTATGTTGGATGTAGTGGATTGTTGGTGTGTGTCCATGTTGGATGTAGTGGATTGTTGGTGTGTGTCCATGTTGGGTGTAGTAGATTGTTAGTGTGTATGTTGGATGTAGTGGATTGTTGGTGTGTGTCCATGTTGGATGTAGTGGATTGTTGGTGTGTGTCCATGTTGGATGTAGTGGATTGTTGGTGTGTATGTTGGATGTAGTGGATTGTTGGTGTGTGTCCATGTTGGATGTAGTGGATTGTTGGTGTGTGTCTATGTTGGATGTAGTGGATTGTTGGTGTGTGTCTATGTTGGATGTAGTGGATTGTTGGTGTGTCCATGTTGGATGTAGTGGATTGTTGGTGTGTATGTTGGATGTAGTGGATTGTTGGTGTGTGTTTATGTTGGATGTAGTGGATTGTTGGTGTGTGTTTATGTTGGATGTAGTGGATTGTTGGTATGTGTCCATGTTGGATGTAGTGGATTGTTGCTGTGTATGTTGGATGTAGTGGATTGTTGGTGTGTCCATGTTGGATGTAGTGGATTGTTGGTGTGTGTCCATGTTGGATGTAGTGGATTGTTGGTGTGTGTCCATGTTGGGTGTAGTAGATTGTTAGTGTGTATGTTGGATGTAGTGGATTGTTGGTGTGTGTCCATGTTGGATGTAGTGGATTGTTGGTGTGTGTCCATGTTGGATGTAGTGGATTGTTGGTGTGTGTCTATGTTGGATGTAGTGGATTGTTGGTGTGTCTATGTTGGATGTAGTGGATTGTTGGTGTGTGTCCATGTTGGATGTGGTGGGTTGTTGGTGTGTCTATGTTGGATCTAGTGGATTGTTGGTATGTGTCCATGATGGATGTAGTGGATTGTTGGTGTGTATCTATGTTGGATGTAGTGGATTGTTGGTGTGTGTCCATGTTGGATGTAGTGGGTTGTTGGTGTGTGTCCATGTTGTATGTAGTGGGTTGGTGTGTGTCTATGTTGGATGTAGTGGATTGTTGGTGTGTGTCTATGTTGGATGTAGTGGATTGTTGGTCTGTCCATGTTGGATGTAGTGGATTGTTGGTGTGTGTCCATGTTGGATGTAGTGGATTGTTGGTATGTATGTTGGATGTAGTGGATTGTTGGTGTGTGTTTATGTTGGATGTAGTGGATTGTTGGTGTGTGTTTATGTTGGATGTAGTGGATTGTTGGTATGTGTCCATGTTGGATGTAGTGGATTCTTGCTGTGTATGTTGGATGTAGTGGATTGTTGGTGTGTCCATGTTGGATGTAGTGGATTGTTGGTGTGTGTCCATGTTGGATGTAGTGGATTGTTGGTGTGTGTCCATGTTGGATGTAGTAGATTGTTAGTGTGTATGTTGGATGTAGTGGATTGTTGGTGTGTGTCCATGTTGGATGTAGTGGATTGTTGGTGTGTGTCCATGTTGGATGTAGTGGATTGTTGGTGTGTGTCTATCTTGGATGTAGTGGGTTGTTGGTGTGTGTCTATGTTGGATGTAGTGGATTGTTGGTGTGTCCATGTTGGATGTAGTGGATTGTTGGTGTGTGTCCATGTTGGATGTAGTGGATTGTTGGTGTGTGTCCATGTTGGATGTAGTAGATTGTTAGTGTGTATGTTGGATGTAGTGGATTGTTGGTGTGTGTCCATGTTGGATGTAGTGGATTGTTGGTGTGTGTCCATGTTGGATGTAGTGGATTGTTGGTGTGTGTCTATGTTGGATGTAGTGGATTGTTGGTGTGTGTCTATGTTGGATGTAGTGGATTGTTGGTGTGTCCATGTTGGATGTAGTGGATTGTTGGTGTGTATGTTGGATGTAGTGGATTGTTGGTGTGTGTTTATGTTGGATGTAGTGGATTGTTGGTGTGTGTTTATGTTGGATGTAGTGGATTGTTGGTATGTGTCCATGTTGGATGTAGTGGATTGTTGCTGTGTATGTTGGATGTAGTGGATTGTTGGTGTGTCCATGTTGGATGTAGTGGATTGTTGGTGTGTGTCCATGTTGGATGTAGTGGATTGTTGGTGTGTGTCCATGTTGGGTGTAGTAGATTGTTAGTGTGTATGTTGGATGTAGTGGATTGTTGGTGTGTGTCCATGTTGGATGTAGTGGATTGTTGGTGTGTGTCCATGTTGGATGTAGTGGATTGTTGGTGTGTATGTTGGATGTAGTGGATTGTTGGTGTGTGTCCATGTTGGATGTAGTGGATTGTTGGTGTGTGTCTATGTTGGATGTAGTGGATTGTTGGTGTGTGTCTATGTTGGATGTAGTGGATTGTTGGTGTGTCCATGTTGGATGTAGTGGATTGTTGGTGTGTATGTTGGATGTAGTGGATTGTTGGTGTGTGTTTATGTTGGATGTAGTGGATTGTTGGTGTGTGTTTATGTTGGATGTAGTGGATTGTTGGTATGTGTCCATGTTGGATGTAGTGGATTGTTGCTGTGTATGTTGGATGTAGTGGATTGTTGGTGTGTCCATGTTGGATGTAGTGGATTGTTGGTGTGTGTCCATGTTGGATGTAGTGGATTGTTGGTGTGTGTCCATGTTGGGTGTAGTAGATTGTTAGTGTGTATGTTGGATGTAGTGGATTGTTGGTGTGTGTCCATGTTGGATGTAGTGGATTGTTGGTGTGTGTCCATGTTGGATGTAGTGGATTGTTGGTGTGTGTCTATGTTGGATGTAGTGGATTGTTGGTGTGTCTATGTTGGATGTAGTGGATTGTTGGTGTGTGTCCATGTTGGATGTGGTGGGTTGTTGGTGTGTCTATGTTGGATCTAGTGGATTGTTGGTATGTGTCCATGATGGATGTAGTGGATTGTTGGTGTGTATCTATGTTGGATGTAGTGGATTGTTGGTGTGTGTCCATGTTGGATGTAGTGGGTTGTTGGTGTGTGTCCATGTTGTATGTAGTGGGTTGGTGTGTGTCTATGTTGGATGTAGTGGATTGTTGGTGTGTGTCTATGTTGGATGTAGTGGATTGTTGGTCTGTCCATGTTGGATGTAGTGGATTGTTGGTGTGTGTCCATGTTGGATGTAGTGGATTGTTGGTATGTATGTTGGATGTAGTGGATTGTTGGTGTGTGTTTATGTTGGATGTAGTGGATTGTTGGTGTGTGTTTATGTTGGATGTAGTGGATTGTTGGTATGTGTCCATGTTGGATGTAGTGGATTCTTGCTGTGTATGTTGGATGTAATGGATTGTTGGTGTGTCCATGTTGGATGTAGTGGATTGTTGGTGTGTGTCCATGTTGGATGTAGTGGATTGTTGGTGTGTGTCCATGTTGGATGTAGTAGATTGTTAGTGTGTATGTTGGATGTAGTGGATTGTTGGTGTGTGTCCATGTTGGATGTAGTGGATTGTTGGTGTGTGTCCATGTTGGATGTAGTGGATTGTTGGTGTGTGTCTATCTTGGATGTAGTGGGTTGTTGGTGTGTGTCTATGTTGGATGTAGTGGATTGTTGGTGTGTCCATGTTGGATGTAGTGGATTGTTGGTGTGTGTCCATGTTGGATGTAGTGGATTGTTGGTGTGTGTCCATGTTGGATGTAGTAGATTGTTAGTGTGTATGTTGGATGTAGTGGATTGTTGGTGTGTGTCCATGTTGGATGTAGTGGATTGTTGGTGTGTGTCCATGTTGGATGTAGTGGATTGTTGGTGTGTGTCTATCTTGGATGTAGTGGGTTGTTGGTGTGTGTCTATGTTGGATGTAGTGGATTGTTGGTGTGTCCATGTTGGATGTAGTGGATTGTTGGTATGTGTCTATGTTGGATGTAGTGGATTGTTGGTGTGTGTCCATGTTGGATGTGGTGGGTTGTTGGTGTGTCTATGTTGGATCTAGTGGATTGTTGGTATGTGTCCATGATGGATGTAGTGGATTGTTGGTGTGTATCTATGTTGGATGTAGTGGATTGTTGGTGTGTGTCCATGTTGGATGTAGTGGGTTGTTGGTGTGTGTCCATGTTGTATGTAGTGGGTTGGTGTGTGTCTATGTTGGATGTAGTGGATTGTTGGTGTGTGTCTATGTTGGATGTAGTGGATTGTTGGTCTGTCCATGTTGGATGTAGTGGATTGTTGGTGTGTGTCCATGTTGGATGTAGTGGATTGTTGGTATGTATGTTGGATGTAGTGGATTGTTGGTGTGTGTTTATGTTGGATGTAGTGGATTGTTGGTGTATGTTTATGTTGGATGTAGTGGATTGTTGGTATGTGTCCATGTTGGATGTAGTGGATTCTTGCTGTGTATGTTGGATGTAGTGGATTGTTGGTGTGTCCATGTTGGATGTAGTGGATTGTTGGTGTGTATGTTGGATGTAGTGGATTGTTGGTGTGTGTCCATGTTGGATGTAGTGGATTGTTGGTGTGTATGTTGGATGTAGTGGATTGTTGGTGTGTGTCTATGTTGGATGTAGTGGATTGTTGGTGTGTCTATGTTGGATGTAGTGGATTGTTGGTGTGTGTCTATGTTGGATGTAGTGGATTGTTGGTGTGTCCATGTTGGATGTAGTGGATTGTTGGTGTGTATGTTGGATGTAGTGGATTGTTGGTGTGTGTTTATGTTGGATGTAGTGGATTGTTGGTGTGTGTTTATGTTGGATGTAGTGGATTGTTGGTATGTGTCCATGTTGGATGTAGTGGATTGTTGCTGTGTATGTTGGATGTAGTGGATTGTTGGTGTGTCCATGTTGGATGTAGTGGATTGTTGGTGTGTGTCCATGTTGGATGTAGTGGATTGTTGGTGTGTGTCCATGTTGGGTGTAGTAGATTGTTAGTGTGTATGTTGGATGTAGTGGATTGTTGGTGTGTGTCCATGTTGGATGTAGTGGATTGTTGGTGTGTGTCCATGTTGGATGTAGTGGATTGTTGGTGTGTGTCTATGTTGGATGTAGTGGATTGTTGGTGTGTCTATGTTGGATGTAGTGGATTGTTGGTGTGTGTCCATGTTGGATGTGGTGGGTTGTTGGTGTGTCTATGTTGGATCTAGTGGATTGTTGGTATGTGTCCATGATGGATGTAGTGGATTGTTGGTGTGTATCTATGTTGGATGTAGTGGATTGTTGGTGTGTGTCCATGTTGGATGTAGTGGGTTGTTGGTGTGTGTCCATGTTGTATGTAGTGGGTTGGTGTGTGTCTATGTTGGATGTAGTGGATTGTTGGTGTGTGTCTATGTTGGATGTAGTGGATTGTTGGTCTGTCCATGTTGGATGTAGTGGATTGTTGGTGTGTGTCCATGTTGGATGTAGTGGATTGTTGGTATGTATGTTGGATGTAGTGGATTGTTGGTGTGTGTTTATGTTGGATGTAGTGGATTGTTGGTGTGTGTTTATGTTGGATGTAGTGGATTGTTGGTATGTGTCCATGTTGGATGTAGTGGATTCTTGCTGTGTATGTTGGATGTAGTGGATTGTTGGTGTGTCCATGTTGGATGTAGTGGATTGTTGGTGTGTGTCCATGTTGGATGTAGTGGATTGTTGGTGTGTGTCCATGTTGGATGTAGTAGATTGTTAGTGTGTATGTTGGATGTAGTGGCTTGTTGGTGTGTGTCCATGTTGGATGTAGTGGATTGTTGGTGTGTGTCCATGTTGGATGTAGTGGATTGTTGGTGTGTGTCTATCTTGGATGTAGTGGGTTGTTGGTGTGTGTCTATGTTGGATGTAGTGGATTGTTGGTGTGTCCATGTTGGATGTAGTGGATTGTTGGTGTGTGTCCATGTTGGATGTAGTGGATTGTTGGTGTGTGTCCATGTTGGATGTAGTAGATTGTTAGTGTGTATGTTGGATGTAGTGGATTGTTGGTGTGTGTCCATGTTGGATGTAGTGGATTGTTGGTGTGTGTCCATGTTGGATGTAGTGGATTGTTGGTGTGTGTCTATCTTGGATGTAGTGGGTTGTTGGTGTGTGTCTATGTTGGATGTAGTGGATTGTTGGTGTGTCCATGTTGGATGTAGTGGATTGTTGGTATGTGTCTTTGTTGGATGTAGTGGATTGTTGGTGTGTGTCTATGTTGGATGTAGTGGATTGTTGGTATGTGTCTATGTTGGATGTAGTGAGTTGTTGGTGTGTCCATGTTGGATTGTAGGTGTGTGTCTATGTTGGATGTAGTGGATTGTTGGTATGTGTCCATGTTGGATGTAGTGGATTGTTGGTGTGTGTCCATGTTGGATGTAGTGGATTGTTGCTGTGGCTATGTTGGATGTAGTGGGTTGTTGCTATGTCCATGATGTGCGTGCGTGCGTGCGAGCGCGCGCGTGCGTTGGTTTTCCTATTCTTGGGAGCTCTCGCCATTGCCTGCACACCAAACCTATCACGGCCTCAGACAGTTCAGAGGTCTTACGGGGGGGTCACAATAGGCCGAGACATGACCTACATTTCGCATAATACATAATCGGAATTACGTGCTGCAATGCATACTTGAAGAGGTAAGAAAATTTCAGCGTCTGTGTTTTTTGTACCTAATATTTTAAAAGGCACATTAGTTGCTGCTATGGCCGTTAGAACAGGGGAGTCTGGACCACCCACCCCACCACAAAATTATCTTAGGGTGGGTGGGTTGGGGGCACCATATGCTGTCATGCCCAATAAAACAGTGATTGATATTTAGGGGAAAAAAATGTTCCAAAATTTCTCAGAAGAATGACCATTTGCAGACCGAGAGAAGACTATTTTTGAAAATTTTACCACTGGAATTAATGGCTCGTTAACCGAGCCAGTAATTCCAGTGGTACATTTTCAAAAATTGCTGGCTCAATCTGCAAATGGACATTTCTGAAGACCACTATGGAGACCTTTCTTGGCCGGCTTAGGCAGCAAAGGCGGTCTAAATTTGTAAATATTCAGGGGAAGACACCTGGAACCCCTGTTCCTCCCCCAAATCATGAAATCGTTCTGACGCCCTTAGTTGTTACAAACGCTTGCTATCCAAAATAGCAGCACCAGTCAGCACCACTCATCTCAATGTTTCAGAAATAAACGTTACTGTATTCAGCAGTGTAAGGGTTATCAATCTGCACAATGGATACAAGGTGTTGCTACAAACCAGTGCTGTACATGTATAATAATGGCATATATTAGCAAAGCTTGTTCAACTTGATATCCAAATATTCCAAGCGGTATTTCTGTTTTATTATGATCTATTACTTTTTGATATAGCAACAGTCATTAGCAACAGTACAGGAGGGCCTCATAATAATATAGTCAGAAATATATTTTTGGTGGAACACTGCTATGCATATCCCAGTCCTATTTCAGTGAATTTCACACGTCCTCACAAGA
>JAVVLW010003061.1:0-25000 GCA_034401795.1 Chaetoderma sp. LZ-2023a | reverse complement strand
ACCATTGACGATTACTCAGACACCGTTGACGGTTACTCAGACACCATTGACGATTACTCAGACACCTTGACTATTACTCAGACACCATTGACTATTACTCAGACACCATTGACGATTACTCAGACACCATTGACGATTACTCAGGCACCTTGACTATTACTCAGACACCATTGACTATTACTCACACACCATTGACTATTACTCAGACACCTTTGACTATTACTCAGACAGCATTGACTATTACTCAGACACCGTTGACTATTACTCAGACACCATTGACGATTACTCAGACACCATTGACTATTACTCAGACACCTTTGATGATTCCTCAAACACCATTGACTATTACTCAGACACCGTTGATGGTTACTCAGACACCGTTGACGATTCCTCAGACACCATTGACTATTACTCAGACACCGCTGATTATTACTCAGACACCATTGACGATTACACAGACACAATTGACCGTTACTCAGACACCATTGAGGGTTACTCAGATACCAGAGACTATTACTCAGACACCATTGACTATTACTCAGACACCATTGACGATTCCTCAGACACCACTGACTATTACTCAGCCACCATTGACGATTACACAGACACAATTGACGATTACTCAGACACCATTGACTATTACTCAGACACCATTGACTATTACTCAGACACCACTAAGGGTTACTCAGACACCATTGGCGATTACACAGACACAATTGACGGTTACTCAGACACCATTGACTATTACTCAGACACCACTGACTATTACTCAGACACCATTGACTATTACTCAGACACCATTGACTATTACTCAGACACCATTGACTATTACTCAGACACCATTGACTATTACTCAGACACCGTTGATGGTTACTCAGACACCATTGACGATTACTCAGACACCTTGACTATTACTCAGACACCATTGACTATTACTCAGACACCATTGACTATTACTCAGACACCATTGACGATTACACAGACACCTTGACTATTATTCAGACACCATTGACTATTACTCAGACACCATTGACGATTACTCAGACACCATTGACTATTGCTATGACAACATTGACTATTACTCAGACACCGTTGACGGTTACTCAGACACCATTGACTATTACTCAGACAGCATTGACTATTACTCAGACACCGTTGACGATTCCTCAGACACCATTGACTATTACTTAGACACCATTGACGATTACTCAGACACCATTGACTATTACTCAGACACCTTTGACGATTCCTCAAACACCATTGACTATTACTCAGACACCGTTGATGGTTACTCAGACACCATTGACGGTTACTCAGACACCATTGACTATTACTCAGACACCATTGACTATTACTCAGACACCATTGACTATTACTCAGACACCATTGACGATTACTCAGACACCATTGACTATTACTCAGACACCATTGACGATTCCTCAGACACCATTGACTATTACTCAGACACCATTGACTATTACTCAGACACCATTGGCTATTACTCAGACACCATTGACTATTACTCAGACACCATTGACTATTACTCAGACACCATTGACTATTACTCAGACACCGTTGACGGTTACTCAGACACCATTGACGATTACTCAGACACCTTGACTATTACTCAGACACCATTGACTATTACTCAGACACCATTGACGATTACTCAGACACCATTGACGATTACTCAGACACCTTGACTATTACTCAGACACCATTGACTATTACTCACACACCATTGACGATTACTCAGACATCATTGACTATTGCTATGACAACATTGACTATTACGCAGACACCATTGACTATTACTCAGACACCGTTGACGGTTACTCAGACACCATTGACTATTACTCAGACACCATTGACTATTACTCAGACAGCATTGACTATTACTCAGACACCATTGACGATTACTCAGACATATTGACTATTACTCAGACACCTTTGCCGATTCCTCAAACACCATTGACTATTACTCAGACACTGTTGATGGTTACTCAGACACCATTGACGGTTACTCAGACACCATTGACTATTACTCAGACACCATTGACTATTACTCAGACACCATTGACTATTACTCAGACACCATTGACGATTGCTCAGATACCATTGACTATTGCTATGACAGCATTAACAAACGTGATGACAAAATTAACGACTACAATGACAAAAATATAACGTTGACAATATCGACGATTAAGGCGACGAGAAGAATGATTAGCGTGAAAACTTTAAAGATTATATGGGAACATTGACGATTGCTATGACAACAACAACAATTACAATGACAACAGTAACGATTACTATGACACAACTGTCACTGCTGTTGCTGTTACTACTACTACTACTACTACTACTACTACTACTGCTACTGCTACTGCTACTGCTACTGCTACTGCTACTGCTACTGCTACTACTACCACTACTACTGCTGCTACTACAACTACCACCGAGAACCGAGACAGTCATTCCAGTGGCATATTCTCGGGAATGACCTTGTTTGTGCCTGCAAATGTACATTAAATAAGTAAACGCATATTTGGATTTTATTGAACAAATTTAACCAGTAAATGGTTAACATTAATGTCACATGGCTTTCCTCAAACAAAATGACAAATCTCAGGCAGTAAGATAAGCCTAAATATTTTTAGTTTTGAATTTTTTCAATTATTGAAGATTCTGAGTCAGTGCGTTGATAATATTAACTACATACTTGCGAGTCCCAGATTTGTTATTTTATTGCCTTGTAAAAACATAATTTATATACCCGTCGACACCGTCAGGCAGTCTGTCAATCTTTCAGTGGAGAGACAGATATACTAAAGTCTACCATCATTTCCGGATTCACTTTCCTGCTTTTCCACTCATTCACTGGTCCGCCCGCCTACACATCCGTCAGCTCCTATCCATCCACCCATGCATTCACTAGTTTGGCTGCCGCATGATCCACTTGTCCATCCGTCCATTTGCCCATCCCTCCTTCTAATCCGCCTTCCATCTGCCCGTCTGTCCTTTCCGAACTCCGGCCCCTGCACCATCTCTAGCCGATCCCGCTCTATCCTTCTCTCCTACCCATCCCTCATCCGGCCTCTCATCCTTCCATGGGTGTGGGGGTGGAGGTGATTTGGATGGTGGGCGAGTGTGTGTGTGTGGATGTATGAATTGATGGATGGATGGTTGTATGAATGGATGGATGGATGGATGGATATATGGAGGGGTGTATGAATGGATGGATGGATATATGGATGGGTGTATGAATGGATGGATGGGTGGATATGTGAATGGGTGTATGAATGGATCGATGGATGGATGGGTGGGTGTATGAATGGAAGGATGTATGGGTGTATGAATGGATGGATAGATATATGGATGGGTGTATGAATAGATGGGTGGATATATGGATGGGTGTATGAATGGATCGATGGATGGATGGGTGTATGAATGGATGGATGGATGAATGGATGGATATATTGATGCGTGTATGAATGGATGGATATATGGATGTGTGTATGAATAGATGGATGGGTGGGTGGGTGGGTTGATATATGGATGGGTGTATGAATGGATCGGTGTATGTATGAATGGATGGATGGATGGATGAATGGATGGGTGTATGAATGGATGGGTGTATGAATGGATGGATGGATGGGTGTATGAATGAATGGAGGGATGGATGTATGAATGGATGGATGGATGGATGGGTGGGTGTATGAATGGATGGGTGTATGAATGGATGGATGGATATATGGGTGGGTGTAAGAATGAATGGATGGATGGATGAATATATGAATAGATGGATGGATATATAGGTGGGTATAAGAATGGATGGATGGATGAATGGATGGATGTATATATGGATGGATGGATGGATTGGTGTATGAATGGATTGATGGATATATGGATGGGTGTATGAATGGATGGATGGATGGATTGGTGTATGAATGGATGGATGGATATATGGATGGGTGTATGAATAGATGGGTCGGTGGGTGAGTGTATGTATGTATGTATGTATGTATGTATGTATGTATGTATGTATGTATGTATGTATGTATGTATGTATGTATGTATGTATGTATGTATGGATGGATGGATGGATTGGTGTATGAATGGAAGGATGGATGGGTGTATGAATGGATGGATGGGTGTATGAATGGATGGATGGGTGTATGAATGGATGGATGGGTGTATGAATGGATGGGTGTATGAATGGATGGATGGATGGGTGTATGAATGGATGGATGGGCGTGTGAATGGATGCATGGGTATATGAATTGATGGATGGGTGTATGAATGGATGGACGGGTGTATGAATGGATGGATGGGTGTATGAATGGATGGATGAATTGATGGATGGATGGATGGGTGTATGAATGGATGGATTGGTGTATGAATGGATGGATGGATGGGTGTTTGAATGGCTGGATTGGTGTATGAATGAATGAATGTATGAATGGATGGATGGATGGATGGGTGTATGAATGGATGGATTGGCGTATGAATGGATGGATGATGGGTGGATGGATGGATGGATTGGTGTATGAATGGATGGATGGATTGATGGGTGTATGAATGGATGGATAGATGGATGGATGGATGGGTGGGTTGGTGGGTGGCTGGCTGGCTGGATGGATGGATGTGTGTATGAATGGATGGATGGATGGGTGTATGAATGGATGGTTGGATGGATGGTCCTCCCCTTCCCTCATGCAATGCGGATGTTAGAGGTGCTACCTGGAGATGTCTTCTCTCTCCCACATGATGGGTGTGGCGGGATGTCAGAGGTGCTACCTGGAGATGTGTCCTCTCTCCCTAATGATGGGTGTGGCGGGATGTCAGAGGTGCCACCTGGAGATGTATTCTCCCTCCCTCATGATGGGTGGGGCGGGATGTCAGAGGTGCTACCTGGAGATGTATCCTCTCTCCCTCATGATGGGGTTGGCAGATGTCAGAGGTGCCACCTGGAGATGTATTCTCCCTCCCTCATGATGGGGGTGGCGGATGTCAGAGGTGCTACCTCGAGATGTCTTCTCTCTTGCACATGATGGGTGTGGCGGGATGTCTGAGGTGCTACCTCGTGATGTATCCTCTCCCCCTCATGATGGGGGGTGGCAGATGTCGAGAGATGATACCTGGAGATCTATTCTCCCTCCCTCACGATAGGGGTGGCGGATGTCAGAGGTGCTACCTGGAGATGTATTCTCCCTCCCTGATGATGGGGGTGGCGGGTGTCAGAGGTGTTACCTGGAAATGTATTATCGCTGGCATATGATGAGGTGGCGGGTATCAGACGTTCTACCTGAAAATGTATCCTCTCTCTCTCTCTCAAGATGGGTGTGGCGGGTGTCAGAGTTGCTACCTGGAGATATATTCTCCCTCCCTCATGATGGGGGTGGCGGATGTCAGAGGTGCTACCTCGAGATGTCTTCTCTCTCGCACATGATGGGTGTGGCGGGATGTCTGAGGTGCTACCTCGTGATGTATCCTCTCCCCCTCATGATGGGGGGTGGCAGATGTCGAGAGATGCTACCTGGAGATCTATTCTCCCTCCCTCACGATGGGGGGGGGGTGGCGGATGTCAGAGGTGCTACCTGGAGATGTATTCTCCCTCCCTCATGATGGGGGTGGCGGATGTCAGAGGTGCTACCCGGAGATGTATCCTCTCTCCCTCATGGGGTGATGGGTGTCAGAGGTGCTACCTGGAGATGTATCCTCTTTCCCTCATGATGGGGGTGGCGGATGTCAGAGGTGCTACCTGGAGATGTCTTCTCTCTCGCACATGATGGGTGTGGCGGGATGTCAGAGGTGCTACCTGGAGATGTGTCCTCTCTCCCTCAAGATGGGTGTGGCGGGTGTCAGAGGTGCTACCTGGAGATGTCTTCTCTCTCGCACATGATGGGTGTGGCGGGATGTCAGAGGTGCTACCTGGAGATGTGTCCTCTCTCCCTCAAGATGGGTGTGGCGGGTGTCAGAGGTGCTAGCTGGAGATGTATTCTCCCTCCCTCATGATGGGGGTGGTGGGTGTCAGAGGTGTTACCTGGAAATGTATTCTCGCTGGCACATGATGGGGTGGCGGGTATCAGACGTGCTACCTGGAGATGTATCCACTCTCCCTCATGGTTGGGTGGCGGGTGTCAGAGGTGGTACCTGGAGATGTATCTTCTCTCCCTCATAATGGGGGTGGCAGATGTCAGAGGTGCTACCTGGAGATGTCTTCTCTCTCGCACATGATGGGGTGGCGGGTGTCAGAGGTGGTACCTGGAGATGTATCCTCTCTCCCTCATGATGGGGGTGGCGGGTATCAGACGTGCTACCTGGAGATGTATCCTCTCTCCCTCATGATGGGGGTGGCGGGTGTCAGAGTTGCTACCTGGAGATGTATCCTCTCTCCCTCATGATGGGTGTGGCGGGATGTCAGAGGTGCTACCTGGAGATGTATTCTCCCTCCCTCATGATGGGGGTGGCGGGTGTCAGAGTTGCTACCTGGAGATGTCTTCTCTCTCGCACATGATGGGTGTTGCGGGATGTCTGAGGTGCTACCTCGAGATGTATTCTCCCTCCCTCATGATGGGGGTTGGTGGGTGTCAGAGGTGTTACCTGGAAATGTATTCTCGCTGGCACATGATGGGGTGGCGGGTATCAGACGTGCTACCTGGAGATGTATCCACTCTCCCTCATGGTTGGGTGTCGGGTGTCAGAGGTGGTACCTGGAGATGTATCTTCTCTCCCTCATAATGGGGGTGGCAGATGTCAGAGGTGCTACCTGGAGATGTCTTCTCTCTCGCACATGATGGGGTGGCGGGTGTCAGAGGTGGTACCTGGAGATGTATCCTCTCTCCCTCATGATGGGGGTGGCGGGTATCAGACGTGCTACCTGGAGATGTATCCTCTCTCCCTCATGATGGGGGTGGCGGGTGTCAGAGTTGCTACCTGGAGATGTCTTCTCTCTCGCACATGATGGGTGTGGCGGGATGTCTGAGGTGCTACCTCGAGATGTATCCTCCCTCCCTCATGATGGGGGTGGCGGATGTCAGAGGTGCTACCTGGGGATGTATCCTCTCTCCCTCATGATGGGGTGACGGGTGTCAGAGGTGCTACCTGGAGATGTATTCTCTCTCCCTCATGATGGGGGTGGCAGATGTCAGAGGTGCTACCTGGAGATGTATTCTCCCTCCCTCATGATGGGGGTGGCGGATGTCAGAGGTGCTACCTGGAGATGTATTCTCCATCCCTCATGATGGGGGTGGCGGGTGTCAGAGGTGTTACCTGGAAATGTATTATCGCTGGCATATGATGGGGTGGCGGGTATCAGACGTTCTACCTGGAGATGTATCCTCTCTCCCTCAAGATGGGTGTGGCGGGTGTCAGAGTTGCTACCTGGAGATGTCTTCTCTCTCGCACATGATGGGTGTGGCGGGATGTCTGAGGTGCTACCTCGAGCTGTATCCTCTCCCCCTCATGATGGGGGTGGCGGATGTCAGAGGTGCTACCTGGGGATGTATCCTCTCTCCCTCATGATGGGGTGACGGGTGTCAGAGGTGCTATCTGGAGATGTATCCTCTCTCCCTCATGATGGGGGTGGCGGATGTCAGAGGTGCTACCTGGAGATGTCTTCTCTCTCGCACATGATGGGGGTGGCGGGATGTCAGAGGTGCTACCTGGAGATGTCTTCTCTCTCGCACATGATGGGGGTGGCGGGATGCCAGAGGTGCTACCTGGAGATGTCTTCTCTCTCGCACATGATGGGGTGGCGGGTGTCAGAGGTGGTACCCGGAGATGTATCCTCTCTCCCTCATGATGGGGGTGGCGGGTATCAGACGTGCTACCTGGAGATGTATTCTCCCTCCCTCATGATGGGGGTTGGTGGGTGTCAGAGGTGTTACCTGGAAATGTATTCTCGCTGGCACATGATGGGGTGGCGGGTATCAGACGTGCTACCTGGAGATGTATCCACTCTCCCTCATGGTTGGGTGGCGGGTGTCAGAGGTGGTACCTGGAGATGTATCTTCTCTCCCTCATAATGGGGGTGGCAGATGTCAGAGGTGCTACCTGGAGATGTCTTCTCTCTCGCACATGATGGGGTGGCGGGTGTCAGAGGTGGTACCTGGAGATGTATCCTCTCTCCCTCATGATGGGGGTGGCGGGTATCAGACGTGCTACCTGGAGATGTATCCTCTCTCCCTCATGATGGGGGTGGCGGGTGTCAGAGTTGCTACCTGGAGATGTCTTCTCTCTCGCACATGATGGGTGTGGCGGGATGTCTGAGGTGCTACCTCGAGATGTATCCTCCCTCCCTCATGATGGGGGTGGCGGATGTCAGAGGTGCTACCTGGGGATGTATCCTCTCTCCCTCATGATGGGGTGACGGGTGTCAGAGGTGCTACCTGGAGATGTATTCTCTCTCCCTCATGATGGGGGTGGCAGATGTCAGAGGTGCTACCTGGAGATGTATTCTCCCTCCCTCATGATGGGGGTGGCGGATGTCAGAGGTGCTACCTGGAGATGTATTCTCCATCCCTCATGATGGGGGTGGCGGGTGTCAGAGGTGTTACCTGGAAATGTATTATCGCTGGCATATGATGGGGTGGCGGGTATCAGACGTTCTACCTGGAGATGTATCCTCTCTCCCTCAAGATGGGTGTGGCGGGTGTCAGAGTTGCTACCTGGAGATGTCTTCTCTCTCGCACATGATGGGTGTGGCGGGATGTCTGAGGTGCTACCTCGAGCTGTATCCTCTCCCCCTCATGATGGGGGTGGCGGATGTCAGAGGTGCTACCTGGGGATGTATCCTCTCTCCCTCATGATGGGGTGACGGGTGTCAGAGGTGCTATCTGGAGATGTATCCTCTCTCCCTCATGATGGGGGTGACGGATGTCAGAGGTGCTACCTGGAGATGTCTTCTCTCTCGCACATGATGGGGGTGGCGGGATGTCAGAGGTGCTACCTGGAGATGTCTTCTCTCTCGCACATGATGGGGGTGGCGGGATGCCAGAGGTGCTACCTGGAGATGTCTTCTCTCTCGCACATGATGGGGTGGCGGGTGTCAGAGGTGGTACCCGGAGATGTATCCTCTCTCCCTCATGATGGGGGTGGCGGGTATCAGACGTGCTACCTGGAGATGTATCCTCTCTCCCTCATGATGGGGGTGGCGGGTGTCAGAGTTGCTACCTGGAGATGTCTTCTCTCTCGCACATGATGGGTGTTGCGGGATGTCTGAGGTGCTACCTCGAGATGTATCTTCTCTCCATCATGATGGGGGTGGCGTAAGTCAGAGGTGCTACCTGGATATGTATTCTCCCTCCCTCATGATGGGGGTGGTGGGTGTCAGAGGTGTTACCTGGAAATGTATTCTCGCTGGCATATGATGGGTTGGCTGGTATCAGACGTGCTACCTGAAGATATATCCTCTCTCCCTCATGGTGGGTGGCGGGTGACAGAGGTGGTACCTGGAGATGTATCCTCTCTCCCTCATGATGGGGTGGCGGGATGTCTGAGGTGCTACCTCGAGATGTATTCTCTCCCCCTCATGATGGGGGTGGCGGATGTCAGGGGTGCTACCTGGAGATGTATTCTCTCTCCCTCATGATGGGGGTGGCAGATGTCAGAGGTGCTACCTGGAGATGTATTCTCCCTCCCTCACGATGGGGGTGGCGCATGTCAGAGGTGCTACCTGGAGATGTATTCTCCATCCGTCATGATGGGGGTGGCGGGTGTCAGAGGTGTTACCTGGAAATGTATTATCGCTGGCATATGATGGGGTGGCGGGTATCAGACGTTCTACCTGGATATGTATCCTCTCTCCCTCAAGATGGGTGTGGCGGGTGTCAGAGTTGCTACCTGGAGATGTCTTCTCTCTCGCACATGATGGGTGTGGCGGGATGTCTGAGGTGCTACCTCGAGATGTATACTCTCCCCCTCATGATGGGGGTGGCGGATGTCAGAGGTGCTACCTGGGGATGTATCCTCTCTCCCTCATGATGGGGTGACGGGTGTCAGAGGTGCTATCTGGAGATGTATCCTCTCTCGCTCATGATGGGGGTGGCGGATGTCAGAGGTGCTACCTGGAGATGTCTTCTCTCTCGCACATGATGGGTGTGGCGGGATGTCTGACGTGCTACCTCGAGATGTATTCTCCCTCCCTCATGATGGGGGTGGCGGATGTCAGAGGTGCTACCTGGAGATGTATTCTCCATCCCTCATGATGGGGGTGGCGGGTGTCAGAGGTGTTACCTGGAAATGTATTATCGCTGGCATATGATGGGGTGGCGGGTATCAGACGTTCTACCTGGAGATGTATCCTCTCTCCCTCAAGATGGGTGTGGCGAGTGTCAGAGTTGCTACCTGGAGATGTCTTCTCTCTCGCACATGATGGGTGTGGCGGGATGTCTGAGGTGCTACCTCGAGCTGTATCCTCTCCCCCTCATGATGGGGGTGGCGGATGTCAGAGGTGCTACCTGGGGATGTATCCTCTCTCCCTCATGATGGGGTGACGGGTGTCAGAGGTGCTATCTGGAGATGTATCCTCTCTCCCTCATGATGGGGGTGGCGGATGTCAGAGGTGCTACCTGGAGATGTCTTCTCTCTCGCACATGATGGGGGTGGCGGGATGTCAGAGGTGCTACCTGGAGATGTCTTCTCTCTCGCACATGATGGGGGTGGCGGGATGCCAGAGGTGCTACCTGGAGATGTCTTCTCTCTCGCACATGATGGGGTGGCGGGTGTCAGAGGTGGTACCCGGAGATGTATCCTCTCTCCCTCATGATGGGGGTGGCGGGTATCAGACGTGCTACCTGGAGATGTATCCTCTCTCCCTCATGATGGGGGTGGCGGGTGTCAGAGTTGCTACCTGGAGATGTCTTCTCTCTCGCACATGATGGGTGTTGCGGGATGTCTGAGGTGCTACCTCGAGATGTATCTTCTCTCCCTCATGATGGGGGTGGCGTAAGTCAGAGGTGCTACCTGGATATGTATTCTCCCTCCCTCATGATGGGGGTGGTGGGTGTCAGAGGTGTTACCTGGAAATGTATTCTCGCTGGCATATGATGGGTTGGCTGGTATCAGACGTGCTACCTGAAGATATATCCTCTCTCCCTCATGGTGGGTGGCGGGTGACAGAGGTGGTACCTGGAGATGTATCCTCTCTCCCTCATGATGGGGTGGCGGGATGTCTGAGGTGCTACCTCGAGATGTATTCTCTCCCCCTCATGATGGGGGTGGCGGATGTCAGGGGTGCTACCTGGAGATGTATTCTCTCTCCCTCATGATGGGGGTGGCAGATGTCAGAGGTGCTACCTGGAGATGTATTCTCCCTCCCTCACGATGGGGGTGGCGCATGTCAGAGGTGCTACCTGGAGATGTATTCTCCATCCGTCATGATGGGGGTGGCGGGTGTCAGAGGTGTTACCTGGAAATGTATTTTCGCTGGCATATGATGGGGTGGCGGGTATCAGACGTTCTACCTGGATATGTATCCTCTCTCCCTCAAGATGGGTGTGGCGGGTGTCAGAGTTGCTACCTGGAGATGTCTTCTCTCTCGCACATGATGGGTGTGGCGGGATGTCTGAGGTGCTACCTCGAGATGTATACTCTCCCCCTCATGATGGGGGTGGCGGATGTCAGAGGTGCTACCTGGGGATGTATCCTCTCTCCCTCATGATGGGGTGACGGGTGTCAGAGGTGCTATCTGGAGATGTATCCTCTCTCGCTCATGATGGGGGTGGCGGATGTCAGAGGTGCTACCTGGAGATGTCTTCTCTCTCGCACATGATGGGTGTGGCGGGATGTCTGACGTGCTACCTCGAGATGTATCCTCTCCCCCTCATGATGGGGGTGGCGGATGTCAGAGGTGCTACCTGGGGATGTATCCTCTCTCCCTCATGATGGGGTGACGGGTGTCAGAGGTGCTATCTGGAGATGTATCCTCTCTCCCTCATGATGGGGGTGGCGGATGTCAGAGGTGCTATCTGGAGATGTCTTCTCTCTCGCACATGATGGGGGTGGCGGGTGTCAGAGGTGCTACCTGGAGATGTCTTTTCTCTCGCACACGATGTGTGTGGCGGGATGTCAGAGGTGCTACCTGGAGATGTGTCCTCTCTCCCTCAAGATGTGTGTGGCGGGTGTCAGAGATGCTACCTGGAGATGTCTTCTCTCTCGCACATGATGGGTGTGGCGGGATGTCAGAGGTGCTACCTGGAGATGTGTCCTCTCTCTGTAAAGATGGGTGTGGCGGGTGTCAGAGTTGCTACCTGGAGATGTATTCTCCCTCCCTCATGATGGGGGTGGCGAGTGTCAGAGTTGTTACCTGGAAATGTATTCTCGCTGGCATATGATGGGGTGGCGGGTATCAGACGTGCTACCTGGAGATGTATTCTCTCCCCCTCATGATGGGGGTGGTGGATGTCAGGGGTGCTACCTGGAAATGTATTCTCTCTCGCACATGATGGTTGTGGCGGGATGTCTGAGGTGCTACCTCGAGATGTATCCTCTCTCCCTCATGATGGGGGTGGCGGATGTCAGAGGTGCTACCTGGAGATGTATTGTCCATCCCTCATGATGGGGGTGGCGGGTGTCAGAGGTGTTACCTGGAAATGTATTCTCGCTGGCATATGATGGGGTGGCGGGTGTCAGAGGTGCCACCTGGAGATGTATCCTCTCTCCCTCATGGTGGGGTGACAGGTGTCAGAGGTGGTACCTGGAGATGTATCCTTTCTCCCTCATGATGGGGCTGGCGGGTGTCAGAGGTGATACCTGCAGATGTATCCTCTCTCCCTCATGAAGGGGTGACGGGTGTCAGAGGTGGTACCTGGAGATGCATCCTTTCTCCCTCATGATGGGGGTGGCGGGTGTCAGAGGTGCTACCTGCAGATGTATCCTCTCTCCCTCATGATGGGGTGGCGGGTGTCAGAGGTGGTACCTGGAGATGTATCCTCTCCCCCTCATGATGGGGGTGGCGGATGTCAGAGGTGCTACCTGGGGATGTATCCTCTCTCCCTCATGATGGGGTGACGGGTGTCAGGGGTGCTATCTGGAGATGTATCCTCTCTCCCTCATGATGGGGGTGGCGGATGTCAGAGGTGCTATCTGGAGATGTCTTCTCTCTCGCACATGATGGGGGTGGCGGGTGTCAGAGGTGCTACCTGGAGATGTCTTTTCTCTCGCACACGATGGGTGTGGCGGGATGTCAGAGGTGCTACCTGGAGATGTGTCCTCTCTCCCTCAAGATGTGTGTGGCGGGTGTCAGAGATGCTACCTGGAGATGTCTTCTCTCTCGCACATGATGGGTGTGGCGGGATGTCAGAGGTGCTACCTGGAGATGTGTCCTCTCTCTGTAAAGATGGGTGTGGCGGGTGTCAGAGTTGCTACCTGGAGATGTATTCTCCCTCCCTCATGATGGGGGTGGCGAGTGTCAGAGGTGTTACCTGGAAATGTATTCTCGCTGGCATATGATGGGGTGGCGGGTATCAGACGTGCTACCTGGAGATGTATTCTCTCCCCCTCATGATGGGGGTGGTGGATGTCAGGGGTGCTACCTGGAAATGTATTCTCTCTCGCACATGATGGTTGTGGCGGGATGTCTGAGGTGCTACCTCGAGATGTATCCTCTCTCCCTCATGATGGGGGTGGCGGATGTCAGAGGTGCTACCTGGAGATGTATTGTCCATCCCTCATGATGGGGGTGGCGGGTGTCAGAGGTGTTACCTGGAAATGTATTCTCGCTGGCATATGATGGGGTGGCGGGTGTCAGAGGTGCCACCTGGAGATGTATCCTCTCTCCCTCATGGTGGGGTGACAGGTGTCAGAGGTGGTACCTGGAGATGTATCCTTTCTCCCTCATGATGGGGCTGGCGGGTGTCAGAGGTGATACCTGCAGATGTATCCTCTCTCCCTCATGAAGGGGTGACGGGTGTCAGAGGTGGTACCTGGAGATGCATCCTTTCTCCCTCATGATGGGGGTGGCGGGTGTCAGAGGTGCTACCTGCAGATGTATCCTCTCTCCCTCATGATGGGGTGGCGGGTGTCAGAGGTGGTACCTGGAGATGTATCCTCTCTCCCTCATGGTGGGGTGACGGGTGTCAGAGGTGTTACCTGGAGATGTATCCTCTCTCCCTCATGATGGGGTGGCTGTATCAGACGTGCTACCTGGAGATGTATCCTCTCTCCCTCATGATGGGGTGACGGGTGTCAGAGGTGGTACCTGGAGATGTACTTGTGCGCTCCGCAATCATATGGTTAACTCATGCAAAATTTAGGTGAGTTCCATCCCACGGTTTCTGAGATATGTTATAATCAATTTGACCTTTTGACCCATGCCCCGCCTCAATGTGGGCGAAGCCAAATATAAACATTATCTTGCAAAGCACGATCTTATGAGTAACCCATATACCAAATTTGGTTCAATTCCACCGAATGGTTTGGAGATAGCGTGATGGACTGACAGACCGACAAAGGCGATTTCAGTATCCCAGACGTTTTTTTCAAAACGTGGGGATATTACCTCCTTATAGACAAGCTATTGTTAATTGATTAGCTGCTTAGTGGCACTCTCTTCAAACTGGTGTAGATTGTTTATGATTGAGACACACACACACGCAATGTTTTTTTTGTAATAAATGTAGTGTTACATATAAATTAAACAATATAATACAGTCAAATATTTCCTGGGCACGATAATAGCCTGTTACTCTACTGTGAATGTTATGGCCGTTGATGGGAAGATCACTACCTCCATGTGTAGGCTGTTCCTCTCTAGAGAGTCGGCATGGTATAACATCACTTCACCTTTCAGGGCAGATGAGCAAATAATGGCATGTGGTATCAATGACGGACATCTAATTATGTATTTATACAGTTTTGTCGATATGACAAATTTTGTAACACTCAGCAGCCAATAACAGTTTATGCAGTGGGGGTTGAGAAATGTTAATTTGTAGACCAAGAGAAGACTATTTTTGAAAATTTACCACTGGAAAGACTGGCTCGATAACAGAGCCAGTCATTCCAGTGGTAAATCTTCAAAAATAAACTTCTCTTGGTCTGCAAATTGAATATTTTCTATGAGAAAATTGAAATTTTCTTAAACAAATTCGAGGATTAAAGGGTTAACGTAAGCTGTTGAATATTTTGAAACTAGTTTAACTGGCTGCTTTTGCTGCCTATGTCAGCAAGAGTGTCCTGTCAAATTAGTTTCAAAATGATCAACAGAATGGTTATTATGTAGTAAAGGCATACAGTTCATACGCATCACGAACTATTAATCGTTCAGGAGGGACGTAAATACACCATTCAATAATTCATTACGTATGAGTGTGACGTCAGCCTACCTGTGATGTCCTTGATTAGGACGTCATATACCTGATCCACAGATTGGATTTTCTCTATTTGCCTGATGTCCTCTGGGAACTCCTTTATCCATGAGATATGTTGTTAAGCAAAACATTTAAATTCTTTGAACCCTATTGTAAGG
Source organism: Chaetoderma sp. LZ-2023a (assembly GCA_034401795.1). Lineage (NCBI taxonomy): Eukaryota > Metazoa > Mollusca > Caudofoveata > Chaetodermatida > Chaetodermatidae > Chaetoderma > Chaetoderma sp. LZ-2023a. The sequence continues at coordinate 9,528 of JAVVLW010003061.1, read as the reverse complement.
ATTGTTTACATGGTATGTCTAAATTTCCAAAATGCTATTTCTGCAAGACACTGCTACCATAGATGGCAGCAAAATAAAATCAAATAGACACATCATCTTGCATTAGAAAGTGAATATGGGATGGTGATAATCTGTCACGACAAGGGTTAGTCCTCGTCTTACTTTCAACAATTCTGTGTCAGGAGTTCTGATAGCTTAGTCAGAGATTGTGAATGTTCAGGGGGGTCTCATTTCAAACTGTCCTTGCTTGAGTGACTGCTCTAAATAAATTAATATGGGATCTAAAACTCGTTGCCATCTCAGATTTCACTGATGAGGTTTTGCAGATGACATATTCCAGGAGTTATATTTCTGGACCTGATATTTTTTTTTTAATTAGCTTGATAGTTGTTAGTGGCAAATATTCAGACTAATTGTTTTCAAAATATTCAGCAAATCAAGAGAATTCATCCACACACACACGTGCCACGCGCGCGGGCGCGCGCACGTACGTACGTACGCACACACCAGATCACACTTTAACCGCATCCCCTTATGGGGTGAGGGGGAGGGGCGAGGGTAATTATAATTTTCTCTACTAACATTCGTTCCAAATGAGATCTTACAAAACAAGTGTAATCAATTCCTTGCAGCTATATCACTTTCAGAATTGATACCAAACTACGCTGAACTTTGGCACTGGTATATTATGTAATGCACGAATCAATGATACATAATGGAAGATCATGTCAACAACACTTTAATGGCTAAATTTGATCAAGAATATCAGAATATTTGCCAAGAGGCTTTTTGAAAATTTACCACTGAAATGACTGTCTCGGTTTTCAAGCCAATCATTCCACTGGTAAATATTCAAAAAGTCTTCTCTTGGTCTGCAAACAACATTTCTCAAGACCACCATAGAGGCCAGTGTTTGGCCGACCACAGCATGAAAGGGTTAAAATAATTGTGTGTACTCATACTAGAAACAAGAGGCCCAAGCGGCATGTATCGCTCACCTGGAACATAGGCATTTGAACTAGAAAGATCATTAACTATAAGTAGAACCTGAATGATTTGGCCAGAATTATAACAAGAACATGTTCCTTTAGGTATCAACTTCCCTTGGATAAATTTTAATGGCTTTTAGTCCTTAATCATATTTCCCAAATGTCAGCCTGATCCGTTCAGCAATTCTGTAGAAGTGGCTTTCACGAAAATTAGGTCATTCAAGATAGCAGCTAAGGACTAACTTTCCTTGCAGAAACTTGGTTCAGCTGTTGACCTAGATGCCCTTTTATGAGTTTTGAATCAGATCCCCAAGCGTATCCTGAAGAGTTTTAAAGGCGTTTCAAAATGCCAGGCAAAATCCAAGTTAGCCACCAGGCAAATTGGCTGAACGCTTCATTTCAAGAAATCTGGATCTCTATGGCCTAAAGCTAGGATTCCAATAAAGCTAGGATTCCATTAACGCGTGTGCGTATGCGCACGCGTATGAGTATCCGAATGCGTGATTCCATTTGTACGTATGCGTATCCGAAAGTAGTGATTTTATTCAATCAATTGGACTACTACTACTGCCGCCGCCGCCACTGCTGCTGTTGTTACTACTACTACTACTACTACTACTACTACTACTACTACTACTACTACTACTACTACTACTACTACTACTAGCATGAATATGTTCTAAAATAGCTTATCAGCCTTTCAGTGAGTTTCACATTCCTACGCGCTTACTATGAATTTAACTTCTATATTGGAACACATGTCCAGAATAATAGTGTCGATTTTGGGAAAGCCCGTGGATGACGTAATGAAAACGTCATTTTCAAGGAATCCCACATCCGAATGCTGTCCGTATCCGAATAATAATATGGAATCATACTATCTATTTGTAATGGGAGCGGAAATTTTTTCGGATACGGATACGCGTTAATGGAATCCTAGCTTAAGGAAACCGTATGTCAGACTTGAAATCGGTTCAGCGGTTCTCGAGAAAACATTAAAAATGTCCTATTGATTTAGTATAGGAGCGTTTGGTGGGAAAATGATCCAAGATAGACACCAAACCGTTTATCCGACAGTTTCGAAAATGGCAAATTTGAAATCAGAAAACCCAAAAACCAATTTCAGCTTCAAAATCGATCAAATAAAAATATTCAATACTGCCGCCAAATTTTGATTGGTCCACGGCAGCCATGTTTTTACATATCAATTTCCCTTGAATTTATTTGCCCTTAGTTCCTAATTATATCTGCCAAATTTCAGCGGTCCTGGAGAAGTCGTTTTTACGAACACTAGGTAAACCTAGATGGCCGCCGAAGCATTTGTCCAATCAAGTTTGCTTGAACAAATGTGGTTCAGTGGGTGCCCTAAATAATGTTTTATGAGCTTGGAATCGATCCCCCAAGTGGTTTTGGAGAAGATTTTTAAGACATTAAAAAAAATCGGCCAAAATCCAAAATGGCTGCACTGGGAGCGTCTTTTGAACCAACTTGTGTCCCTATGTCCTAAGGATGCTTCCTCTTCCTGCCAAATATACGTGAAATCGGCAGAGTGGTTCTCGAGAAGATATTTTAAATTTCCCATTGCTTTAGTATGTGAGTCTTTGGCAGGAAAATGATCTAAGATGGCCACTAAACCGTTTATCGGGGTTTCGAAAATTACAAATCTGAAAACAGAATACACAAAAGCCTATATAAAACCAATTTCGGCTTCAAAATCCATCAAATAAAAATATCCAATATTGCAGCCAAACATGATAAATTTTGATTGGCCAACTGCCCCCATGTTTTTTTGACGGATCAACCTCCCTTGAACAAACTTTAATGTCCTAAGCATATCGCCCAAATTTCGGCCTGATCCCTTCATCGGTTCTAGAGAAGTCGTTTTCGCGAAAACTAGGTCATCCAAGATGGCTGCCGAACCATTTGGTCAATCAAGTTCTTGTGAACAGACATACATGATATTTCATGAGTTTTAAATTAATCCCCTGAGCGGTTATGGAGATTTTTAAAGACGTCTAAAAATCGACCAAAATCCAAGATGGCCACTGGCTTCGTTTGAACAAACTTGGATCTCTATGCCCTAAGGATGCTTCCTGCCAAATATAATTGAAACCCGCTCAGCGGTTTTCGAGAAGACATTCTAAATTTCCAGTTGCTAGTATGGAAGCTTTTCATGGGAAAATGATCCAAGATGGGCACAAAACCGTTTATCTGAGTTTCGAAAATGGCAAATTTGAAATCAGAATACACAAAACCCTATACAAATTGGCCGATCGAGTTCGTTTGAACAAGTTTGAATCTCTATGCCTTAAGGATGCTTCCTGCCAAATATAATTGAAATCGGCCCAGCAGTTCTCGAAAAGACAACATTTTAAATTTCCCCATTGCTTTTGCAATTGCTCCAGCGGGAAAATGATCCCAGATGGCCGCCAAACCATTTATCCGACAGTTTCGGAATACCCACCCAAAAAAACTATATAAAAACAATTTCAGCCTGAAAGTCCATCAAATAAAAAAACCAATATGGTCACCAAACATGCTACATTTTGATTGGCCTATGGCGGCCATGTTTTTTATATATCAACTTCCCTTGAACAAACTCTAATGACCATTAGTCCCTAATCATATCTCATAAATTTTGGCCTTATCCATTCCCGGTTCTGGAGAAGTAGTTTTCTCGATAACTAGATTATCCAAGATGGCTGCCGAACCATTTGGTCAATCAAGTTCTCTTGAACAAACTTGGCTTATCGCTTGCCCTAGATGATATTATCAAGAGAAGGGACGAAAAATTAACCAAGGATCTGATTAACTGCCATACCTGAGACAAATATAAATATAACTAGCATATGACCAATTGGTAGGCCAGCCCCTGCAATCGATAACATAGACTTTACAGTTTACTTTCACTACTACTACTACTACTACTACTACTACTACTACTACTACTACTACTACTACTACTACTACTACTACTACTGCTACTACTACTACTACTACTACTGCTGCTGCTGCTGCTGCCACTACTACTACTACTACTACTACTACTACTACTACTACTACTACTAGACGGGTGGTTGAAAGCCAGTCCGGTGAGAGGATTTTTGTCCTCTGGATGCTGGTCTGGTGGTAGAGCACTCGCCTCCCAATTGCTAGGCGAAAGTTGTCATAGAATTGCCAGGTTTGATCTCGGGTCGAAAAAATTGAAAAAGGTAAAATTACATTCCAGATGATGAATGAGCTAGATCCTAGTGCCAGTGCGTCGTCAAAGACGGTTCATAGAACTAATGCTTGACAATAATAAAAACTACTATTACTACTACTACTACTACTACTACTACTACTACTACTACTACTACTACTACTACTACTACTACTACTACTACTACTACGTCTTTAAATAGCCCCCAGACGATATCACATCTGCCGATTCTTTAACAACTCCAACTATCTCAACTTCATATTACAGTGACGAACTCTTCCTTCCCCTCCCCATCCCACCCTCAGTAACATACAAAAAGTCCCATATAATAATAGACCACTCAAAGCTAAATTTAAATAAAATAAGATATTGAGGTAACTAGGGAGTACACGTATACAATAATATATGCTTATTTATGTCTGTAACTATGTATGTGTATATGTAATTATGGATGCCATAAATATGTGTTTGAATGTCGTGTGTTTTATGTTTGTGAACATAGGCAAAATCACCAGTGTCATATATCTATGTAAGTATAAAAACCCTACACACCCACGGATTAAGGTTTAGCTCTCGAGGGACTGCTGCTAGCCATCAAAGAAAACTCCAATAGGCAGGGATTCAAGACCTGCTGCATGTTTTTGGGGTGAACTTGACTGTACTGTGTGTGTGGCAATGCCAAAAACAGCTTTCCGTCAAATTGCCTTCAGGATATTTGTTATATCCAGTTTGTGTGAGAGCGAGCATATAAATATATATGCTCTATTGTACAATATAAAGTCTGAGGCGAGATTCGTATTCTTTTCACAGGGAGTCAATGTATGGCTAATAAAATCCTAAAATAGTTTAGTTTACTGGCTAATAATTCCAAAATGGTAGTCAGATATCTGAGTATTCATATCACAGTAGCTTTTCAGCATTGTGTCAATGTGCCATTGCCTTGTGATATGTGTCATAAATGTTAATGTACAAATGATTTGTGATATGTGTAAGAAGTTCATCGCGCTATAGGCCATGCCTTTGATGGACTGCTTGTTTACAGTTTTTTAGCTCACCTGGCCTGAAAGGCCAAAGTGAGCTTATGTCATGGCGACCGTCAGTCGGCTGTCCATTGTCTGTCCGTCCGTCAACCTTTTCTTTAAACGACTTCTCCTCAAGAACCACTAGGCCGATTTCAATTATATTTGGCAGGAATCATTCATAGGGGATAAAGATCCAAGTTTGTTGAAAGGACGCTGATCGGCCCATTTGAGCGGCGGCCATCTTGGATTTTGGCTGATTTTTCGAAACCTCACCTTCTCTGAAACAACTTGGGGGATTGATTCAAAACTCATGAAATATCATCTGGGCCCAAAACCGAACCAAGTTTGTACAAGAGAAATTGATTGGCCAAATGGTTTGGTGGGCATCTTGGATGACCTAGTTTCGTGAAAATGTCTTCTCCATAACCGCTAAAAGTATCGAGCCGAAATTTGGGCGATGTCATTAGGGAATAAGGAGCATTAAAGTTGGCACTGATAGGTAAACAAACATGGCCGCTGTGGACCAATCAAAATGTAGCGTGTTTGCCAGCCATGTTTGATTCTTTTATTTGATGGATTTTGAAGTCGAAATTGGTTTTGTATAGGTATTTGGCTATGCTGATTTCACCCATGCCATTTCTGAATATATCGGATAAACGGTTTGGCGGCATGTATTAGAAATTGGCATTTAGTACAGGTGGTCTTTATAGCAGGTTGAACTACATTCTATCGTTTGCATCCTTAGGCTGTGTCCCCCCCCCCACACAGTTATCAATTTGCTTAGTTCTTTAGTGTTGTGTAGTGGGAGCTGAAGTTATTAAAAAGATAATTTGACAAAGTCAATACTTCCTTAGAAAGCAACAACTTTCAGTCAAATAAATTTCAAAATCTTCAACGTTATTGATACCAGAGGACACAATACATATCTTAGACATTTATCTACCTGAGGAAAATGGTTAATTAATGTGTAATTTGAGTTTTCTTTCCACCTTCCTTTGACATATCACCTGACATATTCTATTGCCATTGTAGATAATAATAGATTAACAGATTAACCTCCATTGCCTAACTATTTAAGATATGTATTATGTGCTCTGGCATCTATACTGTTAAAATATTTTGAAATGTGTTTGATTCCCTGAAAGTTGTTGCTGCCTTATAAATAAAGTGCATCATCGCAATACCAATCCCTGCTGCTAACTTGGCCATTCAGTCAGATGTACATGTGTTAAATGGATGGTTTCTAATACACTCAGCTGAACCTGCTATAAAGACCACTTTATTAACCCTTTCATTGATGAATTCCCTATATTTTCACGACATGCATACAGTAAAAACTGTTGAATATTTTGAAATCAATTTGATTGGAAGCCATTGCTGCCTACGGCACAACGGCTTTGGGTCAAAGTAATTTCAAAATATTCAACAAAATAAGGTTTTTCTTGTATCATAAAGAATACAAAATTTCTGGGATTTATGGGTGAAAGGGTTACGAGACCACCTGCCTTAAAGACTAAATGTATTTTCTTCATTTGCTCCGATTAAGCAATGTATTTGAACATTTATTAGGCCTCTAATGGTCAGGCTGACCAAAACCTGCCTCTGCAGTGGTCCTTTGGAATGTTCATTTGCAGGCCACGATAAGACTATTTTTGAAAATTTACCACTGGAATGACTGGATCGATAATCGAATTAGTCAATCCAGTGATAAATTTTCAAAAATTGCCACATCTTGGCCTGTAAATGCACATATGTTGAGGAAGAATTTCAATTTTACTGACAAATCTTGACCATTAAAGGGTTAAGAAACCACCTGTCATAAGAGACCACCTTCTGGTTCTCACTTGAGGGGTGGCTTAATACACGTTTGATTGCATGTCATCAATTTCCGTTGTTAGAACTGATTTTTCGCTTAAATAATGTTCAAAAGCACCGTTGCAAAAGCAGTCCCCAGAAACCGTTTGACTGAGTCATTGGAAGTGGCATTGATTGTAAAACTCAATAAAGATTAGTTGAGATGCCAATGTTCCAGATGAGCGATACATGACCCCTGGGCCTCTTGTTTATATGCATAAAACAAGAGGCCCAAGGGGCCTGTGTCGCTCACCTGGAGCATTATGCATTTTTGTCACAATTGTTGGTGGGTGGTTTAGGAGTAGTCTTCTAAATGAGTTTGTGGACATTTTTGCAAGTCCAATATGGCCAATATGGCCGCCAAACACGCTACATTTTGATTGGTCCACTGCAGTTTCTGGCGTAACACATCCCGTTGAAAAAACTTTAATGGCACTCAGTGTCTAATCATATCTCTCAAATTTCGGCCCAATCCGCTCAGTGGTTCTGGAGTCATTTTGGCAAAAATTAGGTTATCCAAGATGGCCACCAAACCATTTGGCCAATCAAGTTCCCTTGAGACAAACTTGGTGCAGCTCTTGCCCTACATGATATTTTATGCGTTTTGAATTAATCCCCGAGCGCTTTTGGAGACGATTTTTAAAGACATTTTAAAGCGGCCAGGTTTTTTGACGGATCAACTTCTCTTGAACAAACTTTAATTGCCCTTAGTCCTTAATCATAATTCACAAATTTCGGCCTGATCGCTTCAGCGGTTCGGGGAAGGAGTCGTTTTTGCGAAAACGAGGTCATCCAATATGGCCACTGAACCATTTAGTCAATCAAGTTCCCTTGAGTCAGCTCTTACCATACATCATATTTCATGAGGTCTGATTGATCCCTCAAATGGTTTTGGAGAAGACTTTTTAAAGCCATTTCTAAAAATCAGGCGAAATCCAAGATGGTCACCGGCAGAATTGGCCGATCGGCTTCGTTTGAACACAATTGAATCTCTATGCCGTAAGGATGCTTCCTGTCAAATATAATTGAAATCGGCCCAGTAGTTCTCGAGAAGACATTTGAAATTTTACATTGCTTTAGTATGGGAGCCCCTCAAACCGCTTATCCGAGTTTCGAAAATTGCAAATTTGAGATCAGAATACCCAAAAACCTATAAAACCAATTTCCATCAAATAAAAAAAAAAATCCTAAATGGCCACCAAACACGCTATATTTTGATTGGCCCACCGCGGCCATGTTTTTCATTAAGTTCTCATGAACAAACTTGGCATACCTCTTTCTCTAGATGATGTTTCATGAGTTTTGAATCGATTCCCCATGCGGTTTCGAAAAAGATTTTTAAAGACGTTTCTAAAAAAAATCCAATATGGCCACCGGCCAAATTGGCCGATCGGCATCGTTTGAACAAACTTGGATCCATATGTCCTAAGGATGTGTTCTGCCAAATATAATTCAAATCGGCCAAGTGGTTCTTGAGAAGTCGATTAAAGGAAAAGTCGAGGGACGACGGACATAATGAACGGTCGCAATGTCATAAGCTTCCTTGGCCTTTCAGGCCAGCTGAGCTAAAAACACTCTTCTCTTGGTCTGCAAGTGGACATTTCTCAAGAGCACTGTAGAAGCTGATTTTGGCCAGCTTGAGTGTGAAATGGTTAATATGAACCAGTATATACAGGCCTGGGGAGGTATTCACAAATGCTACTTAACCATTTAACCCTCGAATTTGTTCAAGAAAATTTCAATTTTTTCAGAGAAAATGTCCATTTGCAAACCAAGAGAAGACTATTTTTGACAATTTACCACTGGAATGGCTGGCTCGGCCATTCCAGTGGTAAATTTGTCAAAAATAGTCTTCTCTTGGTCTGCAGAGGGCATTTCTCAAGACCACTGCAGAAGCGGATTTTTGTTGATATCAGTGTTAAAGGGTTAAGTACGAAGGCTAGGATTTTGCTTAGTATTAGTCCATTTGCAGATCAAGGGAAGGCTTAGGGATTTTTCAAACTTACTACTGGAATGGTGGCTGCTATAATATGAATTTCCAAGTCTTTGCTTTAGCTGCAAATGAACACTTCTCAAGACCACTTTTTTAATCGGTTGATCGGGTTTGGCAGACTTGAGTGTTACACGGATAAGCAATAGAAAAATCTGATCAGTTGCTCAAGTATATGACATTACAATCAATTACGTCACATGTAAGCTGAAGTAGCAATCATAATTTACAGAAATACTCAGTCATGAAGCTGAAATTGTCAGTCAAGTGTACGAATTGTATGTCTTTGATGGATTTACTATTTAATAAACATTCTGTTGAAAACTTTGAAACTAAGTTGACTGGGCATTGTTGCTACACTGTTGCTGCCATAGTTCGGCAACAGCACCCGGACAAATTAGTTCCAAAATATTCAAAAACGTACCTGTATAGATACGTTGATATTGGGATTCTGGGAATTCAGGGGTGGAT